>WNWK01051035.1:0-12624 GCA_009830355.1 Cherax destructor
TTTTTTAGTAAATGATGTTGAAAATTGTGAGTTTCTTGCCCTTTAATACTGTGTTCAATGATGAAATTTTTAATCTGAATTTTTAAGGGCCCTTTAACCACTAGGTGATCTTACACAAGTTTATGTTCCCCCACCGATGGTTAAGCAGCATGAATATTTGGAGTAGAATTGGAGAGTTTCTCTTTTGCCATGAGGATCAAATCTGGTAATTTCATTTTGGGTAGGATCTATTATCTACTGGTATGTGTGCGGGGGAAGGAAATTTCCAGGAATTATTTCCAGTAAACTATTTTATCATCTTCCACTTTATAAGGGGAGGCTAAAGTCTGAGGAGGATAATATTTGATGTAGGACTTTCAAAATAGGTATCATTTTTCTAATCTGTTCAGTGAATTCCCCATCATTGTCAACAGTGGTTGACATGATAAAACCCCAAAGTTGTCCAATAAAACCCCCATCATGGTTGTTTAATGCACTGTAGTCGCGGGGTTGTAGAAAACAAAGTGAATACCAATGTTGTGGAGGTGTGGATTTAAAAAGATAATTAACCTGTAATAAAAGGGAGATGACACGCTTGCTCTCTGTTGATGACACAATGCTTAGTGAGTTTTGGGAAGATATGTTACATATGTTGGTGGAGTAGTTTGAGGGGGTGTGAAAAAAGAATGAAGTGAAATTTTCTCAGAAAAGACAAGCTGATTGAAAGAAAAAGTTAAGCAATGAAAATTGGACATCAGATTAGAGGGAGTTTAAAAAGAAATTGGAGTTGAAACCTCAACCGGCCCCCAAATTCTTAAGCTAAAAATTTCACCATTTTTTTGTGAACTAAGTAAGTACAGTATTTTGTTCTAAAAGTGATCTAGATTAACCACACCATAATATCTCTTTACTGTATACAGATTTTTTTCATAAATATAAATTTTGACTACATTTTAGTGATAATGAAAATTTTCGAAACCCTAAATGTGCACAAAGGTGAAGCAAAATTTATTATACAAACCGAATTTATAAATATTTTTTAATTCTGAATTTGGGAAAGGGGTCTAGAACTTAAGCTTCATGAATTTAGATGTTTGGGTACGTATTTAGATAGTATCTATGAATTGTGCACTGACAGATGGATGTTTTAATAATGAAGTGAATCATGAAGAGGAAAAAAAAGTAACTGGGATGTTGAGAGGTCTGTGGAAAAAAAGCTAAGCTTAAGTTCTAGAGATAAAGTACGACAGTGCTTAAGGATGTTGCATTTTTTGGGTCACCGGGCTGTGATGTCTGTGTGCTTCTGAAAACAGCTAAAGAATAGTGATGGTAATGTTTTTTTCCCTTCCCAAAAAAAATACCAATGTATTAAAATAAATATACAGTGGGGGCCCCCTTACGTGCTCGGTTACAATAAATTGGCGATACATTTTCCCGTAAAAAAAATGGTTTTGCGATTATCCACTCGGGCGATATTCTCTTGGACACTACACGTGCCCTGGGACAGCACAACGCTCCATCCCGTCATGTGCCATTTTACCAAGCAAGTGAGCACCATCCCCCCCACCCCCGCATTCATACACAGAACATTTTGTCATTTTCCACTGTTTTTAGTGCCTGTAACCACTAAATAATCCCCCATGGGTCCAAAAAATCTTAGTGGTAAGGAAAGTGAGAAATCTTAGAACTGAAGGAGATCATTGCGAAAGTGGAGGCGGTGGCTGAGCGGGCCGGCTCTAGGGAAACCCTATTCAACCATCGCTACCATTCTGGCTAAGGAAATCAAATCAAGGAAGCTGTTGTTGCAAAAAGTGAAAATATGACCCAAAAAACAAAGATCGAAAGTGCGGGAAGATGTGGAAACTTTGTTTTTGGTTGGACCCGAAAACAATTAGCGGGAAATGGTGTTATGCAGGCAATAATATGTAAAAAAAGAAAGGGCGTTGCTGATGATCCCAGAAAATCCCAAACAGTGCTGAAGTGAGCAAATTTTAAAAAGGAAAGGCGGGTTTAACAGATTTGATAGTGGATACATAGTGTAAAAGGACCATTCAAAAAAGTCAGCTAAAATTATGTGAAGGAATTTCAAAGTAAAAGGCTGAAGGATTTAAACCTGAACAAGTGTTTAATTGTGAAACGGGCCTTTTTTGGAAAAAAATGCCAAACAGGACCTTCATTACACAGGAGGAAAAGGCACTGCCAGGCCAAAAAAAAGGCTAACTTTATGTTGTGTAAAATGCTAGCAGGGATTTTAAAGTAAACCTTTAGTGGTGTATCACTCTGAAAACCCCCGCTTTTTAAGAGATGCAGTGTCGCCAAGGCTAATTTGTGTGTGATGTGGAAGTCAACAATAAGGCATGGGTCACTGGGACATTTTCCTTGATTGGTTCAATAAAGTTTTTGGCCCCCAGTGTGAAGAAATATCTCGGGAAAAAAATTTTGGGGCCTAAATGCCTTCTGATAATGGACAATGCTCTTTGTCATCCTAGACTTGGAAAGAAAATTTTAGGACTTTAAGTTCATCAAAATAAATTCTTGCCCCCTAATACCACCCCCTCCCCCACCCATGGACCAGCAGGTCATTTCAAACTTTAAAAAACCTACACCAAAACAATGTTTCAAAAATGCTTTGAAGTGACCTCAGACATTAATATGACCTAAAAAAACTTTTAAAAATCATTTTAAAACCTGCATTGTGTAAACCTTATAGGGAAGGCTTGGGAGGGGGAAAAGGGCTTTAAATTGTGGGAAAAATTGGAACTTGTCCGAGGGTTTTTGGTTTTGGGGATGAGCCTCAGAACCCTGACCCTGGCCTGTTGTGGGGAAAAAATTTTGGCACTGGGCAAGTCCATGGGGGTTTGGGTGTTAGTACCGAGGATGTGGAACAGTTGGGGGAGGGGGACAATGAAGAGAAAAACTGAAGATCTGCAAGAACTTCAACAGCAACAGCAACAACAGACCACAGTTCAGGGAAAAAGGTTCAGAGGAGGAGGAGGGAAAAGATGGAAAAGTTGCCTTTTTCAAAAAATTAAAAAGATTTGGCCTAAGGGCTAATGTACAAAAAAATTTTTGGATGAATATCACCCTAAAAAGCTGTTGCGGATGCTGGCAACATGTACAATGACAATGTGGTGTCCCATTTCAGGGAATTTTTTTAAAAATGCCAGACACACAGCTCCCGGGACAGATTTTTTTGTGAGAGGGGGTTTCCCAGTGACTCTCAAGCTGGTCCTAGTGGCTTTAAAAAAGAAAAGGCCAGAACCCCAAAAAAGAACTTGGTCCCTCGTGTTAATGGAAGGGTTTTCCCTTCAAACACTAGATACTACCCTTCCCCCCCTCCTCCCATCTTCCAAAATCAAAACCTTCAAAAAAGGTAAGGTGAAGTTAATACACTGTTGTATGTTTTAGTTGTAATTTATATTTTGTACTGGTTTAATTTTAAAAAAATTTTTTTTAATATTTTGGGGTTTAAAAGGGTTTAAAATAAATTTTCCCATTATTTGTTATGGGAAAATAGATACGATTACATTATTTTCAGTTTACATAAAACCCTCGGGAATGATTAATTCTTTTTTCCGGGGGTCCACTGTAGTGTATAAATTTTAAAGGGGGCGACTAAAATGGGGGACAAGAGAATAGCCCTTTTTCTTATAAATTCCCAAAAATAAAAAAAAACTATTGTTTTTTTTTTTTTGGTCACCCCCCCAGTGGAAGACAGCCAGTTTTAAAAAAAAAAAAAACTTGAAAGCGGACATGAAAAACTAGATGAAGATTTCTTGAAACATTACAAAAAAATGAAGCCCAGAAAAGGATAAAATTTTTTTCATAAAGAGGAAGTGTGTACTTACCTGTTTTTCCTGTAGGCCAGGAGTTGATTCACCTCCCCTATCAAAGGCATATTGATTTCAATCAATACTGAAACTGCTACAATACAGGTTGAGTATCCCATCCAAATGCTTGGGCGGGTTGGTTTTTGGGAAAGTATAATGAGCGGTTGGGTGATGGGACCCCAAATCTAACCACAAAATCCATTTTTTCATATATACAGCTTATAAAATCGAAAGTTTTTTTTTTAAAAAATGGCTTAAAAAAATTAAACAACTAAATCAAGCTTATAATTTTCAATATTAAAATTCTTTAAAAAAATTTATTAAAAACTTTAATGTTGATGCCATGAAATTTTTTTTTTAGGTGCAATTTTAGAAAAAAATTGTATTTTAAAAAAAATTTCCCATAAAAATTATGACAAACAAAAAAAAAATTCTCACAATTAGTTTTTTTAAGCTTTGCCCAAATTACTTAAAAAAATTTAAAGGTATATAGGTGTCATTGATGAAGGTAGTGTCTTGGTTCACAAAATTCTTAACCTGGCCCTGACCTGGATATCTGTAATGTCAGTGAGATGGCCCCGACATACCCTTTTATGAGTTTGGGCTTTTCTCCGGAGCCCGGGCCCTGGGAATCTGCTGGGGCTAGCCTGGTCAACCAGGTTGTTGGGGGTGGGGGCCCCTTGCCCTAAAATCCATCACAGCCTGGTTGATTTGGCATCTGGTGAAGATATTTGTTCAGTTTCCTCTTTAAAGACTTTACATTTTTCCCGCAGATTCCGATTCTTCTGACAAGATGTTGAAAATTTTGGGGCTACGGATATTGTACAGTGTTCTCTTATTGTGTCTAATGCACCCTGCTTTTCACGGGGTTTTTTTTGCATTTCCCTCCCATATTTATCACTCCAGTGTGCTCTTATGGCAGTGTGGATTTGGGCCCGGGCCCCTGAAAAATTTTCCCAGGATACATGTATATTATCATTTATAAAAAAGAAACCTGGATTAAAGCCAGTGTTTGTTAGAGGTGTTCTAATTATCCTCAGAATGTATATTATATCCCCATCTCATAATGATAAAGACAGCTTTTGGGGTAGTCCCCCCTATCAGAGATATAAATTAAAAGCAGAAACCCTGTTGGGAGGGTCCCCCAGATGACGATAGTTAAAAAATGGAGCCCTGAAGCTGGAGTCTGATTTTTTTAAAAAAAAAGTAGAAAAATCTAAAAAACCCTTTGTGTTGAATGTTCTGAAAAATCGAATTAATAAACTAGCAAAATTCTGTTGCAGAGAAGTATCTGGTTGCCTTTTTTAAAATAAATGGACCCCCCCAGTTCTACTGCCCAAACTCAAACAATTATGTAAGTGTATTTTGTAAGTGTTTTTTAAGTGTATTTTGGGGGGCTAAAAACTAATTTTACATTATTCCTTATGGGAACAAATTCGCAACGACGAGCAGCATTCTGGAAAAAGAAATTTGGGAATCCGGGGTCCACATGTTGCATTAAAATGTTTTAATGGTCCATTGCTCCTGCAGGTCTCTTTAAAAACTTTAACTTCTGTCATCTGGTCAAAAGTATTAATTAAATGTTTTACTGTAACATATTTAAAAACAAATTTTTAAATTTTTTACCTCTGGGAAGGGGGATGATTCATAAGGATGGCCAATGGACATTTCATCATCAAGGATATATTCTTTTTTTGGGGGGTTTGGGCCCCATAACCATCATCATTTCCATGACATTCTGGTAAAAAAAACAAAGTGACATCTACTGAACAGTTGTCTGTCAGTGAATAATTACAAATTTATACACTCTGTGACACTTAAAAGTAATAAACTATGCTAATATGTTAGACCAAATAGCAAGAGTTCAACAACAAATTTGCAAATCATCTTCATACACACAGTTTTCCCTTTTTATATCTTTCTTTAAGTGAAACTTAAAATGTTTTTTCATGTTTTCCCAAATATATCCCAGTTACATTAACCCACTCTCATACATGCACACACCATCCACATAAAAACCCCTTTTCTAATAATTTATATATATTAAAACGTATACATTGGAACCCGGTTAAACGAACCCAAAATCGTGTAATTATTTGTATAATATTGTAAGGGGGGAAGTGTATTTTTGGGGGTTGAAATAGACTAACCTAAATGACATTTTTCTTGGGGGTAAATTCTTGGTAATGGCACTGAGCAGGCTTCTGCAATGAATTTTTTTTGTTAACCAGGGTTCCACTATTTTTTTTTTTTATCAAGTCAGCCCCTCCCACCGAGGCGGTGACCCAAAAAGAAAATACCCAAAAAATCTTTTATCATCATTCAACACTTTACCTCACTCATATTAATCACTGTCTTTGAGAGGAGCTCAGCCCACAGTTTAGAAGCCCCTCAAATTCCCATACCCCAAACCCCCTTCTGTAAAATGCAGAATTGGGGAAGTGGACCTGGTTTACGATATTTTGTTCGAGAAGCTTTAATGCCACAAACAATTTCCCCCCCAAAAGGAATAATGTTGACTAGTTTTTTTACACCCCAAAAAATATACCAAAAGCATTTAAAAAAAAACTTACAAAAAAGGCTTTTTGGGGACCATCGTAACTCGATACCACTGTACTTCCCATTTGGGACTCAAGTCCGGTAACAAAAAGCAATTTCAGCACCATATAAAAACTTTGGTAGGTCTTGTGTATATACTATATAAAACAGGGTACCTCGAGTTACGATGGCCCCCAAAATCGCCCTTTTGTAAGTTTTTTTTTAAATGCTTTTTGTATTTTTTGGGGGTGAAAAAGGAATAGTCTTTTTTACATTTTTCCCCGGGGATAAATTGTTTGGTAATGGTTTTAAACAGCATTCTCAAAACGAAAAATGTAACTCGGGGTACCACTGTATATGCTGGGGTGTTGGGGAGGGGGGGGGATTAAATTAGGGGGGAATTTAAAAAATGCAAATGGGACTTGACACAGTTACTTTTCGTGATCTTGTTATGGAGTTCAAAGAAAAGTTGAAAAGGTTTGGGGGCAGTTTGGGAGAGGAAAGGTAAAAATTGAAAGGAAAAAGATAAAAGTAAGGTGATGAGGGTTAAAAGATTTAAAAAAAAAAAAATTAGATATCACATTAAGGAAATTATGGAAAGTAAAGTTTTCAGATATTTGGGGGTTGACGGTCAGGGATGGGTTTATGAAGGATGAGGTTAACCAAAAATTGAAGGAAAAAAGGGGAGTGGTGCGTTTAGGTATCTGGGAGACAAAAAAAATTTTCCATGGAGGCAAAGAAGGGAATGTCGAAAAATATGTGGTAAAAACCCCTTATATGGGTGTGAAGCATGGGTTGAAACCAGGAGGAGGCTGGGGGGTGGGGAAGTCCCCGTCTAAGGGGAATGTGTGGTGTAAATATTATGCAAAATTTGGGGTGTAGAAATTTGAGGGGTGGAGTTACAAAAGTATTTGTCAGAGGGCTGAAGAGGGTTTTTGAGGTGGTTTGGTCATTTTGAGAGAAGGGGCAAAGAGGAAAATTAAACGTATAAATCTGTAAAGGGAGGGGGGTAGGGGGCATCCTAAAAAAGGGTTTGGGGGAGGGTAAAGGTGGTTTTTGGGGGGGGGGTTGGGCTTTCCCGCAAACATGTGTGAGCTGTTAGATAGGGGGAATGGGGACGAATTTTTGGGCCTGCGAGCTGTTGGAGGTGAGGGGTAACATTTTTTGAAGGGGTTTGGGGAAACCCGTTAATTGATTTAGTTGGACTTGAGTACTGGGAACGAGAATACAATGCCTGCACTTTAAAAGGGGGGGGTCTGGGATAGTGACAGCTGGGGGACTTATTCTCAGCTGTCGTATCTGACCCTTGCAAACACAGTGATTATGTATGAGTGAGGTGAAAGTGTTGAATGTGAAAATATTTTTTTTTGGGGGGATTCTCTTTTTTTTTGGGTCAGGCCAACTTGTTGAGAAAAAAAAAAAAAAAATTCCCGAACACTTGGGATGTTCCCCAAGATTCTGTTATAACATTTTTATTAAACCGTTTCCCCGACAGGACAATTATTCCCCTTTTTATTTTTGTTTTTCTGTGGCCTTTTATTTTTCCTGGCCACCCCCAAATTTAAAAATTTAAAAGAAGATTTTATTTAAAAATGCCCCATTGAATTTTTTACACCCAAATCTGTTTACTTCAGTACAACAATTCTTTCTTTTGATTCTAAATATTAAACAAGTTAGAGCAATAATTAATGAAAAGCTTTTATATGGCCAAAAAACATGAGATTTTTTTTCAATTTTTTTTTTTTCAACAAATTGGGTGTATCCCCCCGGGAAGGGTGACCTAAAATGAAAACTTAGGAGCTGTTCGAAAAGGTTCCATTGTAATTTTTACAGGAGAAGGGGTTACTAGTCCCTTCTCCCCAAAAATTTATTTTACATATATACACACACAAAATATACATAATAAAAGGTTAAAATTTTACATGTTTCAATTTTGAAACGTGAAAAATTTTTGTATTACCCTTTCAACATTAAAAGGGCCCTAGAAACCTAACCTATGCAAATTTCAGGTTTCAACTGTACTTATAACCTAATGATTAACCATTTTTAAAACTCCATTTCCAAATTTCCTGAAATTTTGTCTTTCCATTCAAAAAACTCAATATTAATTTTATGATTACAGTGGACCCCCGGTTAAGGGCCAAAATTCTTTCCCAGAATGCTGTTAAAGTCCGACACAATTTATTAACATAAGGAATAATGAAAATTTAGATTAGCCCTTTTTGGCCCCCAAACACACACTTACAAAAATCCTTAATTTTTTAGTGTTAAAGGGGTAACCCGGGGGTCCACTGTATTTCTTTCAGTTCAAAAAACTGAAATTTAAACTGGTATTTAAACATTGAAGGAAAATTGCCCAGATCTAGTAATAAGTATTATGTTAGGTGAATGATACTATGTCCTTCTCAGAACCTAAAAACAGATTTACCCTTTTAAATTTAAGTAAATCCACTATCATGTAGTGACCCATGTCTACCAAAAAAATATTTAACAGTTTAAAATTGCTCCTGTTTTTAGTCATTCTTTCAGATCATACTAAACTTTTATACTGATATTCATAAGAAATAATAAAAAGAAAAAAGATTTGGTTGGTTTTAATGTCTACTGCACTATAGATCGAAATCTATCACCCCCTTTTCCAAGACAATAATTATTGGGATCCCCCTTTTTAAAGGCCTATTTATCTAACATTTCTCCCACCACACTGAGAGCATTATTCGAAAGACAATAATGTCTTTAAAGGGACATCAGGACGGGAGATTCACCATAAATCTGAAACATAAAAAAATAAATTTCAATCATTAAAAAAAAATTCAAAAATTTTTTTTTACTGGAAGTTTAATGTACTGTATCCCCCTCACAACTTAGAAGTCAAAAAGAATCTGTAATAGGAAGTTAAAAAGTACTTAAAGTACAGTACTATACATATTTTTTTTTAATTAATGTAAACTTTTTACACAGTACAGCATTTTTTGTTGGTTCTGAAAAAAATTCTGTTATGTTAATGTAGACCCCAAACCATTCTCTTTTTCCTTATATCATGCATAACTTATTTAATTAACACCCCTTTTAAACTTTTTTTTTCTGGGAAGCACTAAATTGGTAAGTTACAGTGCCTGGAGAATTGGCAAAGGAAAATCAGGTTAATTAAAGAAAGGGGAAGGAACCCACAATTTTTTGGGATAAAGAGCTCTTCCCTCATGAAGCACCCCCGAAGAAAAAAACCCCCAAAAAAAATTGTTTTCCCCCAAATATTTTTTAAAAATTATTTTTTTGATTTTCATTCATTTCAGTGAGTTGGTTCTTTAAATGGGGTTGCCCCCCCCTTTCCCCTGGATCAAACCTGATTGCCCATTTTTTCCCCAAGTGCTTGCCCCTATAGATTTACTGCTAATGATTACTGTTGCCGCTATGGTGAAATAATAATGGATGATGCACAACAATGGTGATAATGACAACAATAATGATGCCCCACCTTTGATGCCAATGGTCCACCATCTTTTTTGGGAAATGCTGTAGTTTTCTCCAGTTTCTGAGCTCTTCTTTGCTCATCACCGCCTCAGGGTTACTGATCTGGGGAAACTTGTTTCCAATTCTGTGAAAAGTTTAATAAAAACAACTAATTTACTGAAATAAGATTTACATCTTTTTGCAAAAGATTAAATTTTTTTTATTCATCTAAAGATTTTTATTTCAAGCTAAATTTAATTCAGAGCAACCCACACTGAACAAAATTTAAAACTTGGGAAACCCAGTCATTTTTTAAGATTAACTTAGGCAACACATGATTAGCTACAGTTAAAATTTGGAAAACTACAATGTGACAAGCAAAAATACTTTCTGCATTAAAGTAAGAAATCTGTTATATAACGGGCTACCATACTTGCTGAAATTCTTAAAAGTAAATACAGAGGTAAACTTAAAAATGTCAGGTAAAACCCCCTATTTGACAAACACAGACACAAAATCATAGTAGTATGTGTAATCCTTCATCCTTTGCATCCCTATGCAGACAAATGGACAAGTGTTTAGAGGGGTCTGTGTTTCACCACAATTTATGAGTAGAAAAAAATAAAAATTTGAAAAATACATTAAAAACATTGTGATACCAACAAGTCATACAAACCCGTATAAAATTTTTTCTACCGGGGAGTCTGCCCATTTGCTTCTTTTGCTCGTGCAGCTTCTCTTTTTTTTTTAAGTTCTTTTTCTCTCGTTTAGATAATTTCGCAAATGGTGGTTTTTGGGTTGGTATGGGTGTGGTAGGGTGGGGGGGTAGGGGGAAATGTAAAGAACCACCCCCAAAAAAGGGAAATTTTTTAAATTTTTAAGGTTTTACAACTTACCTGCATTAAGAGGGACAAACACAGCTGTTTTAAAATTTGACAGGATGTTTTCGCCTTCTTGTAGCAGGGAAAGAATTTTTGGAAAATGTGTATGTATTAATTTTTTAATTGGAATAAAGTACAGCATATACACCTATCAGTGACCAAATTAAATAAATAAGATAAAAATTATGTATATGATCCCTGTAAATTTTTAGCTGCCTCATATGACATTCCAAAATTGTAGAGTCCACGGGGGAGAAGAAACCTGCCCTCCCCATCATCTTTGTTCCAGTTCAACTGAACCAAAGTGGCTTTTCATCCTCTGCAAGTCGACGCCTTCTGTAAAAAAAAAAAAAAGCATTTGTAAATTGAAAAATTGAAAATAACTAAACTGGCTTACTAGCATTATATACCTATGTTTTAAAATAAAAACTGGAAAATAATTGGCATACCAAAATTATATTCAGTTATTCTGGGTACATAATGGCGGTTTTTCCCAACAGTCTAAAATGACGAAGTGTTACTTCCTGTCTCAGGATTGAACAAGGCTATCACGACTCAAGAACACATTTTTCTGAGGATGGTAACAAACAGCATCTCCCAAAGGGAGAGATTTGGGTTCATTTATATATAGGTAACAACCACGATACTGGATATGACAAAAAAAATAATTTGTCTATGATGATAACTTATGATTCTATGATAACTCATGCCATGAAAAACTTATGCCATGATAATAACTTTTACATAACAATAACACTATGCCATGTGTGGAGAAAATTTGTAAATGGGGATTCTCACCCCCCAAATATGGACTCCTCCTTCCCCCGAAAAGCTTTATTAAAAACCCTCTGTATGTACCATAGCAACACGAGGCATGCCTTGCTCGAGTTCTTGATCAACTACACAAGGTTAAAGAGAGAAATTGGGAAAAACCTGCACCACTTTATCTAAAATTTGGGACTACTGTATTAGGAATTCTAGTCTACAGCTGAAAAAGAACCCTACCCTTGTTTAATATATTGCAATGTGTAAGGAAGAGATATAATGCTGAAATTTTTTAGTTCTTTGGGGGGAGGGTGCGTGGGCGCTTGGGGGGGGCAAAGCAGGTTAATTAATATCGGGAGAAAAAGCACACATACCTCCCCCTGAGAACAAATACTGACTTTGTGCGGTAAACTCTGAAATACTGTCAATCTATAGGAAAACTAGTGTTTAAAAAGAAACATGAGTGTATCATCCATGGTATAATCCCAATAAGTGTTAAGTGTAAAGTTTTGTAACGGTATTTAAAAGGAGAACAAAGTGACTCCCCATCAACAAGTGAAAACATAATACTATACTTCCCTACCACAAACTAGGGAAAAATTGGGCAGTTTTAATACCCAGGTAAATCCCGGCATACCCCACCCCAACGTTAGCTGCAGCTAATAGGGGGGGGAGATTTTTGGAATTCAATAGATCCCATGATATGTGGGTGATTCACCCCATATCCTGTCTGGAAAATCTTTCCCGCTCCTGCCCCCCCCATCTTCTCCGGGGGGTTTCAACCTAAGGCACCTAAAATGGGGGAAAAACAAACAATTTGGGAGCAGAAAACACCAGGGGGGAGCTCAGATGAAAACTTAAACCTGAACTTTTAAAACTCTCCACAAATTCACCTTAAACCAGCAAAAATAGAGCCTACAAGATTAGAGAATCGCTGGGCCTCCTTCAAACAATGTGATCTGATATGAAATGTCATCATATCAAAAAAAATATACTCAGTTCACAACATAATAGAGGTCCCGACATGTTTCGGGGGCCCCAGATCGACAAAATAATCAGCCACGAGGAGACTTCTCCAAATTCAACTTAAAACAAAAACATGGGGGGGACCAAGTAAACCAAGTCCCAAATGATATAAACTGGGAAGATAGCCTAAGCATCACGGATCCCAACCTATGTCT
>WNWK01051036.1:0-12624 GCA_009830355.1 Cherax destructor
TAAATTTTCCCACTATGGAGGTTAGGCTTATTGGTCTATAGTTCGAAGCTAAGGACCTGTCACCTGCTTTGAAAATAGGTATTACATTTGCCATTTTCCACTTATCTGGCACCATGCCAGTTTGCAGTGATATGTTGAAAAGATTAGCCATAGGTTTGCTAAGCTCCTCTTTACATTCCTTTAGAACCCTTGCATACAGTTCATCAGGGCCTGG
The DNA here is from genome assembly GCA_009830355.1 of Cherax destructor. Classification (NCBI taxonomy): domain Eukaryota; kingdom Metazoa; phylum Arthropoda; class Malacostraca; order Decapoda; family Parastacidae; genus Cherax; species Cherax destructor. Next base: position 215 of record WNWK01051036.1, read on the forward strand.
GGATTTGTTAGGTTTTAATTTATCTATTTGTCTAAGGACCATGTCACTTGTGACCCTAATCGTGCATAGTTTACTATCGTCCTGTTCTACATAATTTATTATTTCTGGAATATCGCTAGTATCTTCCTGTGTAAAAACTGAGAGGAAGTAAGTGTTAAACATTCTACACATTTCCTTATCACTGACGGTGAGCTGACCTGAGTAACTTTTGAGTGGGCCTATCTTGTCCCTAATCTTACTTCTGTATACCTGAAAAATCCTTTGGGTTAGTCTTCGATTCTCTTGCAACTTTAACCTCATAGTCTCTTTTTGCTTTTCTTATTCCCTTTTTATTTTTCTCTTTAACTGAATATATTTATTACTTAATTGCCCCTCTCCTCTTTTGATTTGCCTATATATGCCTCTCTTTTGACCAATGAGATGTTTTAATCTATTGTTCATCCATTTAGGATCATTTTTGTCTGAGCAGCTAGAACTATTCTCTGGAAAACGTCATATTGGCAACCACCACCTACCTGACCCACTGTCAGGTCATTCCAGTTCAACCTACCCAGGTAATTTTTCAGTCCTATGAAATCAGCCAGGCGGAAGTCAGGGACAGAGACTTGATTGCCATTATTAGGGTAATTCCATGATATATTAAAACTGAGTGATTTGTGATCACTTTCCCCAAGCTCATCATTAACCTCAAGATTATTAATTAGCGATTCCCTGCTGGCAAGAACCAAGTCTAGCAGGTTATCTCCTCTAGTTGGCTCTGTCACCAACTGCTTCAAAAAACAATCCTGAATCGTATCAAGAAAGTCACTTGACTCTAAATTTCCTGTCAAATTGCTCCAGTCAATTTGTCTAAAGTTGAAATCTCCCATTAGCACAACATTTTCATGTGTAGATGCCTTACGAATTTCATCCCATAGAAGTTTACTGCACTCCCTATCAAGATTTGGGGGCCTGTAAATCACACCCAAGATAAGTTTTACACGGCCCTCAAGAAGCTGTAACCAAACAGATTCAGTGGCTGACGCTTCTAATTTTATATCTTGTCTAACACAACAATTTAAATTGTCTCTGACATACATCGCTACTCCACCACCCTTCCTGTTGACCCTATCCTTATCTTCATTCCTTATCCTTATCTTTCTCTGTTCTCTTCTTCATCTTTCTCTTTAACTTTATCTTTATTCTTCTCTTCATCCTTTTCATCACCTTGCTCTTCATTCTTCTCTTCCTCGGCCTTCTTAATGTCATCTTCCTTCTCCATTCTTCACTTCTTTGTTCTCTCTGTCTTTCTCATCGTCATCCTCCTTTCATTATTTTCTTCATCCTTCCCTTCCCTTTTCTTTATCCTTCCATTTTCCCTTTTTTATTCATCCTTTCCTCCTCCAGTGTTTCCTTCCTTCTCCATGGCAGCTTGACCAGTTCTACCTTTATTACAGTTTGCTACACCAATTTATTCCTTCCTTTTGGGATTGTCATCCCCTTATCACTACTACCTATTACGCTCCACCGTCCTGCTCACCCTTGCACTGAATGACTCGCTCAGGTTTAGCTCTTTCCATGATTGTACTGTAATAATTATAATTCTCTATTTCCTTAGTTTCCTTGGTTAATATAGTCAAGTATAAAAACAAATTCTTGCATTATCATTGTATAAGTTCAAGCATTCTTTGATTATTCAATGTAATTAATGTTTAATTGCTCTGAGGGGCAGCAGTTTTTTATTTACATTTTAGGCAATATCGTTACATTCTTCCTGATATTACTATCTTAGCTTATAATTAATACAAAATAATTCATGGTATTTTAATTGTAAATAGGCTGAAAAAAATTTATTTTGTCATTTGATACCCTAACTCATGGGAGTCATGTATGAGTGACACCTACAAAAAATAATACTTTTTTGGCATTTTCCCAACATTTTTTTCCTTTTTCTTACTTACAATAATTAATATTTCAAAAATTGTAGTGTCAGTGACTAATATAGTAGATATAATTTTTAAGTCATTGGTAAATAAAAGAATTATATATTTTGCCAAATATTTAATTTTTTAATGCAGTACAATGGAAGGTGATGGCAGCATCAAATGTGTATCACATGTATTAAATAAATGCAGTTGATGTCATAAATGATGAGTGATGCCCCTGACTGATGATTGATCTCATCATGTGAGGTGGGATGTTCAAGCTGTGATCCCGGGATCATGTCTGAGTCATGTCATAGTTAGCCAGATATCTTTATCATACTGCATGCCACTGCTTTGGAGATTGACTATACTATAGGAAGTACAGTGTATTAAATTTCAAAGTCATCTTTATTAAAATAGTCAGTAATTTGACTTTATTTAAGCTTGTCTGCTATGATGTGACTTTGAGACCGAGGCAGCAGCTGCGTAGTTACAACCCTCAATTTGAAGGCCTTCTATGAGTATGATAAAATTTAGATGGAAACACAGTGATGCTTCCCTTGCTGCTCTGGCTTGTTTGCCTGGTAGTACAACACAAGTCGCAGTGTCTCCATTTGATATTTACTATACTCCAATTTCGTTTGCAGCCTCTTAAGGTGTTTGTTGTTGTAATCAGTGTGTGGATAAGCGTTGTGTAACGGCGCATGGGTGTACTGGTTGTACCTCTCATGTTGCTCCATCAGTGTAATCTTGTGTTACACACAGTCTTACTTGGCTAGTAAGCAGCTGGTTTCTTTTGTGGATATGTAACATACCTTATGGATCTTTGCTGACATTGTCTAATGATACATCCTAGGTACTCTTGTACTCACTCTTAAAGAAGTGTACCCTGAAGATGTATTAGATTAAGACATTCCTTAAGGTCTGTGTATTTCCCACAAATGATATTGGAAAGCTTTGCGCCATAAAAGGTTAAGTGTAACACTAGTGGATATGTTCTTCTTTTGCGGTGTAGATCCTCTTGTTCTTGGGCTATTACTGTACACCTTGACTAGCCCATTATGTCATAGGCTGTATAATTTAATGTTGTAACCACTTTCCTGTGTAACCTTCAGGCACTACAAGCCTTGGGCCATTTGTATTTCTTCTCATTATCCTTTTTCTCTTAATCAGGATAATGAGCTTGATGATTTATGCTGCTTAAGACTTGATGTCTGAGATTGCCACAATGTACTATTATAATCAGCCAGTAATATTTGTATTTTCGCTCTTGACTAATGTGGTACTGCTCTACACTCTGCCCCACTTCTGCGCTATTCCCCATGTTGAGTCAGTGTTTGTAAAATATTAGCAAATGGGCAATGGTATACATTTCAGTGACTTGACAAGCAAAAATCATGTCCTTATGGTCTCTAATTTATTTTAATTAGGGAGATTATGGTGTTAAGAACTTACTTCATAGTGTTATGATATCTTTAAGATTCATCCTGTTATTGGATAGATAAGTATGAATATTATTCAGACAAGAGAAGAAAATACTTTTGAGTAACCCTTTCAGGGTCGGTCCCGTACATGTACTGCTTAACAGTCAGTGTCGGTCCCATATTCATACGCCAAAATTCTAGCGCCTTCGAATCTGGTGGAAGAAAGCTGCTAGACCTACGTATGAAAGAATGGGTCTGTGTGGTCATTGTGCGCAGTATAAAAAAAATCCTGCAGCACGCAGTGCATAATGATAAAAAAAACTCTGACTGTGTTTTTGGTTTAAAACAGCAACTTTGCAGTGTATTTTTGTATGGTATTTATGGTTGTATTCTCGTTTTTTTGGTCTCATTTGATAGAATGTAAGATATATTACAGAAATAGATGATTTTGATTGGTTTCACGATGAAAAGATGATTTTGATTGGTTTCACAATGAAAAGTATGTACCTTGAAATTGAGCTCAAAGTAGTGGAAATGATTGATTTTTGCTGATGTTCAAGAGTAAACAAATCACGCCAAGCATCCAATACATGTCAACTGGTGAATCTAATATTCTTTCACAAGTGCGCTGATATTATTTATACCATTTTTACAATAATGCAGTAGTCTGCATAACAGTAATTCTTCTATTTTTTTGTGAGAATTAAAATTCAAAATGGAAAGCAAGAGTAATATAAAAGGAGCCTGGAGATGTGACTAATGAACAGATAAAATGTTATTTTAGTGCCAGGAATGTCTGTCTTTTTTATTCTGGACCCTATTTTGAAATTTGCATTCTTTGAAATTTGTGTGAAATTGGCCAAATTGCCAATTTCTGACCACATTATTGGGTAGTTGAAATCAGTAAATGGGCGGTTTCTTGTACTCAGTCAATAGAACAAATGGAGTACTAGCAAAATATCTATGATAATTAATTATTTTTTTAAAGTATGCATAACCAGATGTGAAAGAATTTTTAGAATGGCTACAATTTTTTGTCTAGTCCTCTGATACATCAAGCTTGATTGTATATTATTTTTTCTAAAATCTTTCTTTCTTTCAACACGTCGGCCGCCTCCCACCGAGGTGGGGTGGCCCAAAAGGAAAAACGAAAGTTTCTCCTTTTACATTTAGTAATATATACAGGAGAAGGGGTTACTAGCCCCTTGCTCCCGGCATTTTAGTCGCCTCTTACGACACGCATAGCTTACGGAGGAAGAATTCTGTTCCACTTCCCCATGGAGATTTTTCTAAAATGCCACTATTTATTGTATGTGTTTCACACTCATTATATTGACAGAATGCAATAAGATCACAGTAAACAGGTGATATCACAATATACAGAACAACCACTGTTAAAAAAATAGTGAAATTCCACACGCTTTCGTGACTTCTCACATTATCAAGGAACTATAAAATTAAAATATGCCTTCCTGTTAACCTTTTATTTTTTTAGTTCCTTGATAATGTGAGAAGTCACAAAAGCGCTTGGAATTTCATTATTTTTCACAGTGGTTGTTCTGCATAGACACAATCTTCACCATAATCTCAGAATCTTCTCTTATTTTATAATTTTGCTATTTTTTAGCAACTTGCCATTTAACATTGTCATGACCTATTACTTGGTCTACAGTTTTTGCTGCAAGTCAGATAAAAGAGTTTTGAGCTCATATTGGAGAAATATATATATAAGCTTAGTTTTCTTTGAATCAGTGAAGGCATTCTTGCTGTTCATCTAACCATGATTTTGTTTGTTTTTCAATGAAATGCAACAAGTGCCATGTAATTAATTTATCTGTTTAGAGCTAAACACCAAGAATTAATGAGGGTAGTAAATTATGTTTACTGGAAATAGGTTATATGGAAAATCCTTTCAATAAGAATAGAGAAAAAGTATAGCTTAAAAAAGATAAAGATATTTATAAATTAGGCAGAAGTAATTCTAAATTTATTATAAATATGGATAAACAGTTCAGTATTCATCTAATTGTAAGTATAGATATAAAGTGACTAAGGTAGTGTTAGCATGTTACATGCTTAACAGTGGTATGGTAATTAAAAAATGAAGTATAAGTTGGCAAGTATATGGGAGAAATAGTCAGCTGGCCTGGCTCTCCAGTGGTAATAAGTTTTGGCCGACCTATGAGGAAGGTGGCTAGTTCCTCAGTCTGCAGTAGCTTATGGATTAGAACCATGAGTAGACCCACTAGTAGCAGCACCACAGTCCATGGCTCAGGAGACCTTTTGAAAATTCCACAGAGGTGCGGTAATAAGGGTAAGTGGGCGGCACTTTGGAGACCACAACCCTCTGCATGGTAAACTTACTTGAGCATGGTGCATGATCCTCCAAATATGCTATGAATCTTGTTATTGAATCCCTCTTACCCACACTAAATGCATGCCTCTTTAATAAATTTATATATTATTTTCTTTGTGGAATGATTTATGTATAATTTTATATTAATCTAACTATACTATATCCAATTTATTTTTATTTAATCTTTATGGAATAGATTACATCATTGATATAATGCATTTTTCTTTTTTTTCTTTTTAAGTGGCATATACTACATATATATACTTATATATATATATATATATATATATATATATATATATATATATATATATATATATATATATATATTATTTATACAGTATATATATAAATATATTGATATGTCTTATGTGATTATGTATGCTTGTATATATTAACTTTGGCTACATATGATGAACATAATGATGTATAAATATTTTCATTGAAGGTAACAGGTACAGCCTGAAGTAGTACTGTGTGACTATAGAAATAAAATGGCACATCATATTCATGCATTAGGCACTGAATATGTAATGTGATATATTTTTAAGGTTGTGATTGTATAATAAGGAACTGAGAATACTGTAATGCTATATTGTTTTATAAATGATTTTGTCAAGACACTGCAGACTTTATTGCCAAGAAGAAACCATTCCTTTTATTTCCCCTTAGAGGATCTTCTGTTACATAGTCTTTTTGGATTATCTTTTATTCTTCCAAACTAGTTTTGCTGTAGTAAATTACTTCTTAATTTTTACATTGGGGTAATTGAGTGAATGCTTCATTAAAATCCTATTACCCCATTTCCTTTTTTTATGCTTTCTCATGATTTTTTTTTTAATTCCATTTTAAGTAATGTTATAATACAACTCTTTGGTTCAAATTACTTATCTGCAAACAGCATAGATTAACTCAAAATTAATTTTAAAAATAAAATCAATATGTACTGTATATTATTTAATTTGTATCTTCATTGCTGAGATATAAGAATTTATTTCCATTTCATATATGTACGTATATACATACCTTAATATTGTTTAGCAGTCTTTTTATCACAGTCATTGACCATCATTTATATGCATAATTAGACATAAATCACTTGATACAAACAAATCAAAGTTACTGTACGAAGTTTGTATGCATATACACCTCTCCCTCGTGCACCTCAAGGAATGTGTGTTTTCTCTCATACATGCACAGTTCCACACACACACACACACACACATATGCACTGTTTCACATGTACATGGTATTTCATACATACATGCACTTTCACACCTAATGAAGTGTCATTTACATCCAGTGTTTCACAATTATATGCAGTGTCATATGTACATACACTGTTTCACACACACAGGGGCCAGGAGCTGAGTCTCGACCCCTGCAACCACAATTAGGTGAGTACACACACACACATTCACAGTTTCACAGGTACAAGCACAATTTCACATGTATATGCAATGTTTCACATATATGTGCAAAGTTGTTTAACACTAATTTCACTATACTCTGGGTTTCCTACACAGTGGCTTGGAGTTTTACGACTTGCTTGCCATGGGTTCTAACCCCACCTATACTGTGGTATGTTTAGTGACATTTGTGTTAACAAAAACACTGCATGTGTGATATTGTGCATTATTTGACCATGTTAATTAATGGAGAAGTGTATAGAATACTAAATTCAAGCTTTTTCATTAAAATTTGTCATATATTAAACTTGTACTTTTTTCTACAACTTATTTTTGTCTTGATATACATATGTCACATTGATTTGATTTGATCATTAGCTAAATACAGTACAGTAAAACCTCTCATTAAGAGATTTCAGCAATTTCTGATGAGAAATGGCCAGACAAATACTGGAAGTATCAGACAAAATTGACAAAGTCAGTAATACCGCATTTTGTCAGTTTACCTGGAGAGAGTTCCGGGGGTCAACGCCCGGCTGTCTTCAGAAGTATCGGACCAAGTGTAATAACTCACTTTTTTTTCCAGTACGGGCCAGAGAGGCCATGTCCAAAACGTGTCTCTTTATTGTACTCCAAGCTGTAGGCCACCCACACCAGTTTATAGTTTTTGTTCACTCACACACTCGTCATTCAATCTCTGATTTTCCCTGGATTTAGAATGTTTTGTGTGATTTTATTAACATATTAAATAACGTGCAATAAACAATGGCTTCTAAAGCAAGTGGTGATGCCAAGAAGAATTGTGTAGTTTCCAGTGTTAAGCAGACACTTAAATTAATAAAGAAAGCTGTCTGGTGTCTCAGTGGCATGGGTATGTGAGGAATATGGTGTTAAGAAATAATGTCTGATAACCATAGAAGTGACCATCACGTAGAACTACATCATTGAGGCCAGGGTCACTCATGTAGTTCTACATCATGAGCTCAGCTCACTCAGATAAGCTGTGAGCAGTAAATTTTGGCCTAGATGTGAGAGAACAGGTCTGCGCTGTAAGTGTGCATAGTATAAAACAAAGGCCTGTCCCACGTGATGCATAATGGGAAAAGCAGAACTCTGACTGTATGTTTGGGGTATTTTTTAGTACATGTATGGTTTTATGGGCTGTTTATTGGTACCATTTGATGGAATGGATGACATACTACTGAAATAAAGATGATTTTGGTTGGTTTCAGAACTGGAAGTAGCATGAAATTAGGCTCAAACTAATGAAAATGTTAAATTTTTCCAGATTTTTCTGAGGCTTGGAAAGGTCCCCTACACATGAAATTAGTTTTTTTGTGTTTTTAATAGGTCAGATTCAATTGTTGGGATGCTGTAAACCAAGACCAATCCTTCCTTGTTACATTTTAGTATCCAGGGAATAAAGTAAATCTTTCTATTTTTGTGTGATTATGAATCCAAAATAGAAGGCAAGTGCAATATATTACAGGCCTGGAGACATGATTATAAAACAGAGAAAATGTTGCTTTATTGCCATGAATGTCTACATTGTTTACTTTGAACTCAGTTTTTAAATTGGTATTTTATTAATTTTGTGTAAAATTGGCCAAATTACTGACTTCTGTGCACTTTATAGGGTAGTTGCAATATTTGAATGGGCAGTTTCTTGTGCTCAGTTGATATAACAGAAGGTAAACTAATGAAATAGCCTAAGAATTTAGTTGAATTGAGCAATGAGATTGACCTAACACGTAAACGGTCCAAACATATATATATGTTTACTACCCCAGTGCCCCGAATATTTTGAAAACAAATTTTTTTTTTTTTTTTTTTTTTTAATAAAAATAAAGAGCACATTTTTCTAAGTGAAATAGCATAAAAAAAAATTTTTAGGCTCAGTACTTACCGATATATGAGGCCGAGAAGTTGGCACTGAATAATAATAATAATAATAATAATATTTTTATTTCGATGCATGTTACAAGTGTACACTGTTATTGGTAGTTACAATTATAAAGCTGTAATGCAAGGAGAGCCACTGGCATGCCATGGCATTAGGGGCAGTAAATGCTCACGTTACGGCAACATCGAGTCCTGCCGCTTGCAGAAGTGTTGCCGATATACCTTTTTTTCTCGTTTTATATTATTTTATTTTTATGTTCTGATAATTACAATTCTTTGTTCTAAGACTAATATTAGGTACTGAAATTGTACTCAAATTGTCACAAACACACTGACAGGTGGACATTTACACCTACTTTGGTTATTTACTAATGTCTAGGAATATATACAAAGTATTTATAGGTTCCAGCAATGTTTTGGATACGTGGGAGCATATAATAATAATAATAATAATACAGTGGTACCCCGGTTTACGATGGTCCCCAAACTCACCCTTTTATGTAAGTTTATTTTTTTAAATGCTTTTGTAAGTGTAATTTTGGGGTTCTAAAAGGACTAGTCTATTTTACAACATTTCTTAAGGAGATAAATTCGTTTGGTAATGGCACTTGAACAGCATTCTGGAATGAAAAAATATCGTAAACCGGGGTACCACTGTAATAGGAATAATAATAAGAATAATGAAAATAAGAATAAGAATAATAAGTTCCCTTGAAGCATGATGTAAAACAAGTCAGTCCACTGCTCACAGTGGTAAGATAAGATATTTGGTGACATTTGATGAGCGTACACGAGGGTGCAGTGATAAGATAAGATAAGGGGTGACATTTGATGAGGATCCCCCTCTGTTTTCACTGTTACACAACCACATCTGTCTGTCAAACTCTGTCTATCTGTGTCTTTCAAGCTCTCTGTCTGTCTGTCAAGCTCTATCTGTCTGTCTGTCAAGCTCTCTATCTGTCTGTCTGTCAAGCTCTCTGTCTGTCTGTCAAGCTCTCTGTCTGTCTGTCAAGCTCTCTATCTGTCTGTCTGTCAAGCTCTCTATCTGTCTGTCTGTCAAGCTCTCTATCTGTCTGTCTGTCAAGCTCTCTATCTGTCTGTCTGTCAAGCTCTCTATCTGTCTGTCTGTCAAGCTCTCTATCTGTCTGTCTGTCAAGCTCTCTATCTGTCTGTCTGTCAAGCTCTCTATCTGTCTGTCTGTCAAGCGCTCTATCTGTCTGTCTGTCAAGCTCTCTATCTGTCTGTCTGTCAAGCTCTCTATCTGTCTGTCTGTCAAGCTCTCTGTCTGTCTGTCAAGCTCTCTGTCTGTCAAGCTCTCTATCTGTCTGTCTGTCAAGCTCTCTATGTCTGTCTGTCAAGCTCTCTATGTCTGTCTGTCAAGCTATCTGTCTGTCAAGCTCTCTATCTGTCTAGCTCTCTGTCTTTCAAACTCTCTGTCTGTCTGTCAAGCTCTCTGTCTATCTGTCTGTCTGTCAAGCTCTCTGTCTGTCTGTCTGTCTGTCCGTCTAGCAACTAGCTCTCCTGTCTCAGAGAGATCCACTCCTGAACCAACACGTCTGGTTCCTGAGCAAGTGTAAATACGTATTTGTCAGTCATGTTAACACATTATATCTACAAGCACTTTGTCTGGATTTTTTGGGTTATCCTAGGAAATTTACACTATGTATAATTGTATTTGTGTACCTGTGAGACAGAGATAGACAGAGTCAGATAGAGATAGACAGAGACAGATAGACAGGCATAGGTTGCAAGACATTCTAAAAGGATGTTGCACATGGGTTATTATCAAGGTTTTTTGATATTTTCTCGACCACTTATGGCCATATCCACCTCAGAGCCACTAAACTCGGGGTCAACATCACTTTCCACTTAAAATGGGAGAGTTAATACTACATGACATCAGTGAATCCCATGTGTTTGCCGCGCTGTTTTCTCTAGCTGGCGCTCAATTGAACTGGTGCTCCCACAACGTACTAAGTGGTCCCAGATTTTTTTAATGCAGCGCACACCAAGGGCTAAGACCCATTCTATGCTGACCAGGCATCTCAGGCCAATCGTGCCAAATTTGGAGGCAGGAAAAATAAAACGTAAATATACGTTTGGGGCAGTAGCAGTACTAACGTATATATATGTGTGGACCGTTTACGGGTTAAAATAGGACTCAAAGTGAACAAAATCACCAATGCATAAATTTCACCCAGACTTCTAACTTTGTGCCTGCATAATACCCTACGTTTTTCGTGATATTTCATATTTTTAGTGTCATTGCCTTTGGAAAGAGATTCTCTTAAGTTGTCTATTTTCCAAATGTGCCAATATGTCCTTAGTTAAAAAAAGGGGTAGTAGGAGAAAATATTTTAAAACAGCTACAAGGAGAAATGTGAAGAATTTTCCTTGAAGCTATTTGAGTTTCTTAATCCTTATTCACTTTTATTTACATATGAACATGTATTCATACATACAACATATGTATATACATACATACATGGAGTTTTTTTTTTTTTAGAAATTTAATACCCATAGTTATAAAAGTAGATCTAGGTCCTACATCCTTCTTCTTGGCATTAATGTTGCTTACTGGTCTGTGGCAAGTGGTTGGCCAAGATCTTTGGTTGATGGAGTGTGATGATTGTGGCAGGTACATGAAGCTGATGCCTGCCTTGTACTGGCTAATAAATATTGTCAAGACCCTGATGCAGAGGATGCTGCAAACATTATGCGTGTTATCTCCATCAAGAATTACTCGGATGATATTCGAGTCATTATCCAGCTCATGCAGTATCACAATAAGGTTTGTAATTTTAATTATTTATATTCTAATTATGCAGAAATCATGAACAAGCAATACAAGATGCAAAACAACCACAGGGGGAGTTGAATGAAAGCTCTAGGTCTTTCATGTTGCAATCAGCACATCATCAGGAGCTTGAAATATGCAGAAAACAGGAGGAGGTCCAAGAAAATACAATCATAGGAAGCGCCTTTGCTGGAGCTCACTCCAGCAAAGGCGCTCCCTGGGGTTTGTGGAGTCTTGATAGCATGCTTAACAACTTAGCAACCATTTTTTCTTCATAAATGGCAAAAAGATTTACCCTTTCATCAAAATTTGCTGACTTAAAAGTTTGTGGCTTAATAAATTACTGATGTGTTTATCAGATGGATCTTTGAGAGATAACATGAATCATCAGAACATTGATAAGGAAAAGAAAATAGCTATAGGGTTAAGGAGTCTGTTGAAATTAATTAATCTGTCAATGGCTACAAAATGAGAAATGTAGTAGATCATAGTGGTGCCAGTGTGCTTTTGTGTTGGTGCAAGGCATTGGCTTTGAATTTTGCAGTGAGGAGGCGGCTGGAGGCAGTGGGAATGTGTAGTGCAAATAATATACAGAGAATAAGGAGTGAAGAAATTAAA
>WNWK01051037.1:0-12624 GCA_009830355.1 Cherax destructor
CTGTAGATGTTTATCACTGTGAGGGGTTTTTGCAGGTCTTTTGATTTAAATTTAGCTATAATATATTCTCCATGTTCATCCCTTGTACAAGAATTCTCGATACAATCGAGTTGATCTGTATAATATATTGCTGTTCCACCCCTCGCTGGTCTGTCCTACAGTTGTGAATGGCTGTGTAACCTGGGATGGCATAGATACCTGTAGTATCAGGCTTTAGCCAGGTCTCAGTGAGTGTGATGATTGACATATTGGACTGTAGGGATTGGAGTAGTGCTGTGAGGTCATCATAATGTTTGCTCAACGATCTAACATTGTAATTGAAGATAGTTAAGTTATTGTTGGCTCTGAGTAATGTCTTTGCTTGATCAGCTGTGTAATAGTTACAATTGCTGTTGGAGTCATGTAAGTCATTTAATAATAGGTTGATATCAGGATCAATGCCTGTAATCATATGGATTAATGTGATTCTATAACTAGACTTGGGAACAATAGATTATGATAACTTAATGATATGGTATTAGATTAAAGTCTTACTTGCTAATGGATTAACACAATTATGTGCAAGTGTTTACAGGAATTTTTACAGTGATATAGGATATTTGAAAAATGTTAATGATATACTAATTTAACTGTCTAATGAATGGTTAGAACAACTTCAATGACTAGTATTAAATTGGTATGGAAAAATAAATTTTTGATTCAATGTGGCACAATAATAAGTGTGGATGTTTTGTATATTGAGTAAGTTAAGACTCTTGAAAAGTGGAGGAGTATGCTGTCTATTACAGGAGTTTGTAATCAATCGCACTGCAGATTTTGTTGGGTTATTAAAGGTTTAAGGTGATTTGCTGTGGTTGAGCCCCATGCACAAATACCATAGGTGAGGTAAGGGTAGATGAGTGAGTGGTATAGTGCAAGGAGAGCTGATCGAGGTACATAGTATAACAACGGTTATTTGGCGTCTTCTTGGTAGCGGGAATGCAATGATAAGGCTTCGGAGGCTTCTACTTTATTTGTAATATAGGTGCGAGTACACAGGCTGCGTGTTAGTGGCCATGGCCCGACGGGCTATGCGCCTTGCGAGGGAGAGAGGAGTTAGGCCTGTTGACTGACTGATGTCTGGGCGCCAAGTGAGAATGGGCCAGGGCGGGTCTGGTAGACGTGGGTACGCCTACCAGGCTTGCCCTCTGGCGGAAACTATGGAAACTAGCATGGCACGAAATATGAACTCAGCTGGCAGACAGCAAGGCTGTCTACAATAGTACCGTATCTTTGAGAGGATGCCTACTGTTTTGGAGACTTTCTTGGATATTTGCTGTATGTGAGTTTGGAATTTGAGATTGCAGTCTAGGTGGAGACCTAGAAATTTGCCCTCTGTGTATCTAGAAATGGGGAACCATTTACCAGTATGTTTAGCTGTATATTTGTAGCTCTGTTTCCAAACAGCATAAAATAGGTTTTGTCTATATTGAGAGTAAGTTTGGTGGTGGTCATCCAAGTAGATATTTTTAGTAGTTCAGCAATTACAGTGTCTGTTAGTATGGTTGGGTTTGGGTGAGAGAAGACATAAGTAGTGTCATCTGCAAATAAAATGGGTCTAAGGAGTTTAGATGCATTTGGGAGGTCATTGATGTAAATGAAAAAGAGAAGTGGGCCAAGGACACTTCCCTGTGGGACTCCAACAAAAACTGGTTGTATAGTGGAGTTAGCTCCATTTGTATATACATACTGGGTTCTATTGCTAAGATAAGATTTTAGGTAATCAAGAGAGTGTCTTCTGACCCTGTAATGTTCAAATTTTTGGTGCAATAAGTCATGGTCAACTGTATCAAAAGCTTTTCGTAAGTCTATGAAAAGTCCCAGGGGAAATTAGTTTTTTCGAGTGCCAAATATATTAGCTCAAGCATATGTAGAGAGTGCAAAAGGAGAACAGATGATAGAGTGGTCAAGAAATTTTGCTGAAAATAAAAAAAATTGGAGTGAGATAAACAAGTTAAGAAAGGCTTTGCTCAATATCACAGACAAAAGTAAAACATTGCTAGGTAGTAGGTTGGTAGACAGCAACCACCCAGGGAGGTACTACCATCCTGCCAAGTGAGTGTAAAACGAAAGCCTGTAATTGTTTTACATGATGGTAGGATTGCTGGTGTCTTTTTTCTGTCTCATAAACATGCAAGATTTCAGGTACATACTATGTCTTGTTACTTCTTCTTACACTTAGATCACACTACACATTCATGTACAAGCATATATATACACACCCCTCTGGGTTTTCTTCTATTTTCTTACTAGTTCTTGTTCTTATTTCCTCTTATCTCCATGGGGAAGTGGAATAGAATTCTTCCTCCGTAAGCCATGCGTGTCGTACGCATGGCTTACGAAAAAATTTTTTGCCGCGTCAGCGCGCATGTCATGACAGGCGCCGACACCATTCCTGTTACAAATTACTATAATTCCTTGTAGAAACATCGTATAATGATGAGAATTATACGAGGGTGTTGCCAGAAAGATGAGCTATTTTTTGGTAAGAAAAACTCCATTTTCATATTTTTTCGATTTTTTTTTTTTTCTCAGCGCGCACAGACTGTCAGGGGCCCCTTCAGGTACCAAAGCCCTATCTGGGGTTACTTCTTTTCTTTGTCTTTTAATCTCACTAGGACCAGCTTGGGAGTCACTGGACACTTTAACAAAATAACTGTCCACAGTCCTCTGTTTCTGGCGCCTTTTCAACATGTTCCTGAAGAAGGACATTGTTTGGTCACTGAACATGCTGCTGTTATGGCTTGTTTGAGCTTGTTCAGGGTGGTATTTTTCAACAAAACTTTGCAATCTATTCCACATTGTACACATCTCCATAATCTCTGAAGAAGGCACCTTCTTCAGCCCCTCTTCCTCCTCCTCCTCCCGTGAATCAATAGCCTCAAATCTGGTCTGATGCTCTTCCATTTCCAGCTCTTGCAGCTCTTGAGTTGTTAGCTCTACCCTGTGGCCCTGCACTAACTCTTCCACATCATCGCCACTCACCTCCAACCCCATGGACTTGCCCAATTCCACAATACAGTCCACAACAGGCACAGGGTCGGCAAGGTCAGGGTCAGCCTCAAACCCTTCAAAATCCCTCTGTTGGACACAACCTGGCCACAATGGTCTCCAAGCAGAGTTCAAAGTCCTTGAAGTCACTCCCTCCCAAGCCTTGCCTATAAGGCCTATGCAGCTGTAGATATTGAAATGATTCTTCCAGAACTCTCTAAGGGTCAATTCACTGTCCGAGGTCATTTCAAAGCACTTTTCAAACACTGCTTTTGTGTAGAGTTTTTGAAGTTACAGATGACCTACTGGTCCATGGGCTGGAGGAGAGGAGTGGTGTTAGGAGGCAAGAACTTCAGTTTTATAAATTTGAAGTCTTCACACAGTAGGTCTTCCATGTTTTGAGGATGTGAAGGAGCATTGTCCAGCAACAGGAGGCACTTTTTGTCCAAACCCTTTTCCTGTAGGTATTTTCTCACACTGGGGCCAAACACTTCATGGATCCAGTCACTGAAAAGGTGCTTTGTGACCCATGCATTCTGACTAGCTCTCCACAAGACACACAATCTACTTTTGACGACATTGTGTCTCTTGAACACTCTGGGATTTTCTGAGTGATACACTAGTAAAGGCTTTAATTTAAAATCCCCACTAGCATTACTACACATCATGAGAGTTAGCCTGTCTTTCATAGGCTTGTGTCCTGGCAGTGCCTTTTCTTCCTGAGTAATGTAGGTCCTGTTGGGCATTTTCTTCCAAAACAGGCCTGTTTCGTCACAATTGAACACTTGTTCAGGTTTCAATTTTTCAGTCTTTATGTAGTCCTGAAACTCCTTTATGAATTTTTCAGCTGCATGTTTGTCTGAACTGGCAGCCTCACCATGCCTTACCACATTATGTATGCCACTACGATTTTTAAATCTCTCAAACCAGCCTTTGCTGGCTTCAAATTCACTACCATTACAATCAGCACTGGTTGTAGGCATTTTCTTTAAAAGATCGGCATGCAAGTTCCTTGCCTTTTCACAAATAATTGACTCAGACACACTATCACCCGCTAACTCTTTATCCTTGATCCACACCAGCAACAACTTCTCAATCTCTTCGATTATTTGTGGTCTGTTTTTGGCTCGCACAGTAACACCTTTTGCAACATCAGCTTGCTTAATTTCTTCCTTCTTAAGCAGGATAGAAGCGATAGTTGACCTGTTTTTGCCATATATCCTGGCAAGATCACACAATCGCACACCACTCTCGTATTTTTGTATTATTTCCTTCTTCATTTCTACGGTGTTTCTCACATTTATCAGCCTAGAGGTACCACTAGGAACTTTCTTGCGACCCATGGTAGCTTATTTCACAGTCGCACTTAATGAACAAACTCCAAAAAATTATAAGTGTGAAATGTCTGGGGAAGCGTGCAGGGTATTGTTCTCTCGAGTGTAAACAACGCGGGACTGGCTCTCCACGCCTGCGCTGTGAGGCACCCAAGCGCCTGGGCCAACAGGTCACGAACGTATTCGTTCGACTCGCGATAATTTGTTCGCATGACGATATCGAATTTTTTGTACTAATGACGATTTGTTTGACTGCCGAGCCGTTCGAATAGCGGGGGTCCACTGTATAGTTTTTACATATTTATGATGGGCTGGGATAGGTTAGGGAGATAAGGTGTTTTTTAATGGTAGTTTTGAAAATGGTGGCTGAGTCAGTGGTTCTGGAGAGTTTTGGCATAGAGTTCCAAATTTTGGACCCTTTTATGTACATTGAATTTTTGAAGAGATTTAGCCAGACATGGGGAATGAAAGATTTTTGTGCCAGTATTATGTCTACAGGTCCTGTTGCAACTGTCAAGAAAGTGCTTCAGGCCGGAATTTATATTAGAATTTATTGTTCTGTAAATGTAGGTTGCACAGTAATACGAGTGAATGTTTTGCATAGTGAGTAGGCTTAGGTCTTTTAAGAGTGGGGGGAGGAGTGGATTGTGTGATCATTCTCACTGCAGATTTTTGTTGGGTTATTATTGGCTTCAGGTGATTTGCTGTTGTGGAACCCCAGGCACATATAGCATAGGCGAAGTAGGGGTAGATCAATGAGTAGTATAGTGTAAGTAGAGCTGTTTGTGGTACATAGTAAAGTATCTTTGAGAGCATGCCAACTGTTTTAGATACTTTTTTGATGTGTTGGATATGTTATGTGTTGGCTATGCTTTCTGCAGCCTTCAGTTTATTGTATCTCCCATGCATTAATAGTGAAATTTCAAATTCAAATTTTTATTTCTTTGCAAAGTTTACAATGTGTGACTGACATGTTATAAGGAGTCTATTTCCATGCATAATTTACAATGTGTAATTACAATATTGATTTGCTAAGTGCAAAGAAAGCCACTATGTATGAGGAAATGTACTGAAGACCTCACTGGAATTACTACAGCTGAAAAAAAAAGGAAGAAAAGGATCTTAGTATGAAGAGGATGGCAGAATTTTTTTGCCCTTAGCTTGCAGAGGAGCCTTAAGTTCAAATATAATATGAACAGTGCTCTTGGTACATACAAGGCGGTGTTTGCTCAGAAGTAATGAATGACTAAGCAGTCCTCCATGTTGCAGTTCTTGAAGTCTCCTTCACCCTCCATCAGTCCTACTCAAACTGGCCCTTCAGTCTCTACACTTTCTTCAGTGGTGCTGTCTGATGACAGTTTAGTGCGTGTGCCTTCTTCTCTAGATGTTACCCTGCCTTCTACAAGGAATGCAGTGTGTGACCATTAACACCCTTCATCACCACACACTACATCCACATCCACCTGTGTTTATGTCTGCTGCTCATGACAAGTACAGTGGACCCCCGAGTAATGAACAAAATTCATTCCAGAAGCTTGCTCAAGTGCCATTACCGAACGAATTTACTCCCTTAAGAAATAATGTCAAGTAGGTTAGTCCATTTCAGACCCCCAAAAATACACTTACAAAAGCACTTACAATATTATACTTACATAATTGTACGATTTCCGGGGTGTTCGTAACTCGGGGGTCCACTGTACCAGTAAATGCAGTATTACATTACACATTAGGAATTAGGACTGAATTTTGCATGTTACAATGAAACCTTTAATTACCCAACCCTGTTTAATAGATTTCAGAAATTATGGACAAAAAAAATTGGCCAAACACTGGAATCATTACACAAAATGGAAAAAAAAGTACATATGTACATTATTCTGAATTTTGCCTAGTTGTCTTCTGAATCATTGTGCCAAATCCAATGGTTTCAACGTTTGTCTCATATAGGCCAGAGCATTCCTGTCCAGGCCCATTTGTTTTCACTGTTCCCTGAACCATAGGCTGCCCATGCCAATTTATTGTCTGAGCTCACTCATGCATACACTCGTCATTCAGTCTCCAATTTTTCCCTGGATTTACAGTGATTTGTGTGACTTTTATTAACACTATCCTTTAAACCAAGTGGTGGTGTCAAGAAGAAACATTTTAATAAGAATGTCGAGTCTGGCATCTAAGTGGCACGGGTATGTGAGGAATATGGTGTTAAGAAAAAAACAGCGTCCAATATCTGTAGAAGCAACGACAGACTTACAGAATATGTTCTTTAGTTTAGTGTAGATGCTAGCATTAAAGGTTCAACAGTTGGAACTAGAAAGCATACAAAAATGGCCCATGATAAAAAGCTTGAAGTGGTACCTACATCGTATGTTCAACAATGTTCATGGTGTTGATCTTGAGGGTCCGTGCTTTTGTTCTTCAGGTTTGAAGCCCCGGGTCAGTAAGTAAGTAAGTAAGTAAGTTTATTCAGGTATACACAAATACATTTACATACATTATCATACATAGCAGCATATGTGTAGAGAACCTAGGATAACCCAAAAAAGTCAGACAGAGTGACTTATTTCCGTTGGGGTCCTTTACTTATTTCCATTGGGGTCCGTGCCGTTGTTCTACGATGTGAACTCAGCTTACTCAGATAAGCTATGAGTTGTAAATTTGGGCCTAGATATGAGAGAATGAGTATGTGATAAGTGTGCACCATATAAGAATTTCCTGCAGATGCAGCGAATAACGAAAAAACTGTGACTGTGTTTTTTGTTTAAAACAGCAACTTTGCGGTGTATTTTCATATTGTTTTTATGGTTGTATTCATGGTTTCTTGGTCTCATTAGATAGAATGGAAGATATATTACAGAAATAGAGATAATTTTGATTGGTTTTAGGACTGAAAATAGCTTGAAATTGAGCTCAAAGTTAGAAAAATGTTCAATTTTTGCCGATGTTCAAAAGTAAACAAATCACATCATGCGTCCAATACACGTCAACTGGTGGGTCTAATATGTGTTCATAAAGGCACTGATATTATTATAATTTTGCATAAGAGTAAATCTTCTATTTTTTGTGTAAATAAAAATTCTTTGTGTGAATAAAAAATCAAAATGAAATTCATGTGTAAAGCCTGGAAACATAACCAATGAACAGAGGAAATGTTATTTTAGTGCCAGGAATGCCTGCATTGTTTGCTGTGGACCCTATTTTGAAATTTGTGTGAAATTGGACAAATTACCAATCTCTGATCACTTTATTGGGTAGTTGACTGGGCGGCTTCTTGTGCTCAATCGCTAAAATGGAAGGCATACTAGCGAAATTGCTAAGAATTTGGTTGGCTGGAATAATATAATTGGCCTTAATTATTATTATTATCAAAAGAAGCGCTAAACCACAAGGGTTATACAGCACGGCAGGGCAGAACAGGATGCAGGGAGAATGGATTGTAAGCGGGAGATGGATGATTAGTAGGGTATGGAGTGCAGCAAGACAGTGGATAGTGCAGGGATAAAGGGTAGCAAGAGATCAAGGTAGAAGGGACTGAGGGAGGTGCTAGAGGTATAATCTTCAGAGTTTGTGTAGTAAGTCAGTTTCTGTCAAAAAGTCTATGAGAGAGTCAGGATTAAAGGAGGGTCCATCAGCAAGAAGGGAAGGTAAAGAAAGGGCCGCAGAGCGAAGATGCCGTTGGAGGTAAATTCTGCGTGCTCGTTGATAAAGTGGACAGTCCAACAGAATATGTCGAACAGACGCTGGAACCTGACAATGCTCACAGAGAGGGGCAGGGAGCCTCTCCATGAGATACCCGTGCGTAAGACGAGTGTGGCCAATGCGAAGACGGGAGAGAGTAGTCTCCCAACCTCGACATTGGTGACAAGAACAAGGCCAGCAACCTATACTCGGTTTAATAGAATGAAGTTTGTTATTAAGCAGGTCAGACCAGCGTTGTTGCCAACGGGTGCGAAGGTGGGTAGCAATGACCACAAAATAGTCTGTAAAAGGAACACCTCAACCCGTCTCACTCATGAATTTATCCAACCTAAATTTGAAACTACCCAAGGTTCTAGCTTCAATAACCCTACTAGGCAGACTGTTCCACTCATCAACTACCCTATTTCCAAACCAATACTTTCCTATATCCTTTCTAAATCTAAACTTATCTAACTTGAATCCATTACTGCGGGTTCTCTCTTGGAGAGATATCCTCAAGACCTTATTTATATCCCTTTGTTAATACCCATTTTCCACTTGTATACCTCGATCATGTCTCCCCTCATTCTTCGTCTTACAAGTGAATGTAATTTAAGGGTCTTCAATCTATCTTTATACGGAAGATTTCTAATGTTATGTATTAATTTAGTCATTCTACGCTGAATGTTTTTAACAAATTTATATCCATTCTGTAATATGGAGACCAGAACTGAGCTGCGTAATCTAGATGAGGCCTTACTAATGATGTATAAAGCTGTAATATAACCTCTGGACTTCTGTTGCTTACACTTCTTGATATAAATCCCAGTAATCTATTTGCCTTATTATGTATGCTTATGCATTGCTCTCTTGGTTTAAGGTTCCTGCTTACCATAACTCCCAAGTCCTTTTCACAATCTGAATGGCTAAGTTCTACATTATTTAACTTATAAGTGCTAGGGTTATGGACACTCCCTAGCTTCAGAACCTTGCATTTATCTACATTGAACTGCATCTGCCACTTTTCTGACCATAAATTAAGTTTGTCTAAATCCTCCTGAAGTTCCATGACATCTACGTTTGAATCAATTATCCTATCTATCTTCGTGTCGTCGGCGAATTTGCTCATATCACTAGTAATTCCCTCGTCAAGGTCATTGTTGCGTGGAGGTTCTTTCGTAGATTGGGTAATGAACAGACGAGATTGGGATGGTAAATTGGTGTATTGAGGTCAAATAGACAGGGTGGAATCTCAAGAGTCGCAGGCCTAGGTCTTCTCTACACGGTGTCTGGATGGTAACTGAGGCACTGCCCCGAGCAGGGCTCATGGCATTAAAAGGGTTGACCTTTGACATTGGGCTAACGGTTGATCACGTGAGCAGAAACGGTTATACCCTATGAACTATCACTGAGCTTACAGTGACATCATTGATATATATTATAAACAACAACTGGCCTAGGACTGATCCCTGTGGAACGCCACTTGTTACAGATCCCCATTCGGATTTAACCCCATTTATACACACACTGCTTCCTATTGGTGAGCCATGACTTGATCCATGACAGCACTTTTTCCCCAATGCCATGAGCTGCCAATTTCCTTAACAGTCTAAAATCTAAATAAACAATATCAAATTCCTTATCATGATCAACAGCCTCAAAAGCTTTTCCGAAGAAAGTTAATAAATTAGTTAGGCAGGAAAGGCCCCTCGTGAATCCATGCTGAG
The DNA here is from genome assembly GCA_009830355.1 of Cherax destructor. Classification (NCBI taxonomy): domain Eukaryota; kingdom Metazoa; phylum Arthropoda; class Malacostraca; order Decapoda; family Parastacidae; genus Cherax; species Cherax destructor. Next base: position 9,767 of record WNWK01051037.1, read on the forward strand.
TATCATTAACCAAATTATTTTTATCCAGATGGCTTCTTATAATATCAGCTATAATGGACTCTAGTAATTTACCTACAATTGAGGTCAGGCTTATTGGGCGGTAATTTGACGGTAGTGACTTGTCCCCTGCTTTAAAAATAGGAATTACATTAGCCATCTTCCACATATCAGACACTACACCTGTTTGAAGAGATAAGTTAAAAATGTTAGTTAATGGTTCACAGAGTTTCATTTTGCATTCCTTAAGAACCCTTGCAAAAAGTTCATCAGGACCTGGCGATTTACGTATTTTGTTTCAGTCGGTCTACTTGTTTCATAACCATTTCGCTAGTGACTGTGATATTACATAATTTATCTTCTTCAGGGCCACTATAAAAATTAATTACTGGGATATTATTAGTGTCTTCCTGTGTGAAAACCGAGAGAAAATAATTATTAAAAATAGAGCACATATCATTCTCCTTGTCAGTAAGATGCCCAGAGTTATTTTTAAGGGGACCTATCTTATCTCTAACTTATCTCTGACATAGGGATATAAGCCACAGTGCCATGTCTTCCTTTGCAGATGACACCGGAATCTGAATGACAGTGTCCACCATTGAAGACACTGCAAGACTCCAAGCAGACATCAACCAAATCTTTAAATGGGCTGCAGAAAACAATATGAAGTTCAATGATGAGAAATTTCAATTACTCCGATATGGAAAACGTGAGGAAACTAAAATTTCATCGGAGTATAAAACAAATTCCAACCACACAATAGAGTGAAAAACTAATGTCAAAGACCTGGGAGTGACCATGTCAGAGGATCTCACTTTCAAGGACCATAACACTGTAGCAATCGCATCTGCTAGAAAAATGACAGGATGGATAATGAGAACCTTCAAAACCAGGGATGCCAAGCCCATGATGACACTTTTCAGGTCGCTTGTTCTATCTAGGCTGGAATATGGCTGCACACTAACTGCACCTTTCAAGGTAGGTGAAATTGCTGACCTAGAAAATGTGCAGAGAACCTTCATGGCACGCATAACGGTGAAAAACCACCTCAATTACTGGGAACGCTTGAAGTTCTTAAACCTGTACTCCCTAGAATGCAGGCGGGAGAGATACATTATTATATAAACTTGGAAAATCCTAGAGGGATTAGTACCAAACTTGCACACGAAAATCACTCCCTACGAAAGCAAAAGACTCGGCAGACGATGCAACATCTCCCCAATGAAAAGCAGTGGTGCCACTAGCACAATAAGAGACAACACAATAAGTGTCAGGGGCCCCAAGACTGTTCAACTGCCTCCCAGCTTACATAAGGGGAATTACCAATAGACCCCTGGCTGTCTTCAAGCAGGCACTGAACCGGCACCTAAAGGCGGTACCTGACTAGCCAGGCTGTGGTTCATACGTTGGACTGCGTGCGGCCAGCAGTAACAGCCTGGTTGATCAGGCCCTGATCCACCATGAAGCCTGGTCACAGACCGGGCCACGGGGGCGTTGACCCCTGGAAATCTCTCCAGGTAATAAGGACGAAAGATGTGATAATTGTCCACTTTGCAGTGTATCTAAGGTTAACTCTCTAATAAGAACATAAGAACATAAGAAAGGAGGAACACTGCAGCAGGCCTGTTGGCCCATTCTAGGCAGGTCCTTCACATTCCATCCCACCAACAGAATATTTGTTCAACCTAATTTTCAATGCTACCCAAAAAATAAGCTTTGATAATTTTATTTACTCATGTGCAATTCCCACTCAAATCCAACCCCTTTCACTCATGAATTTATCCAACCTAAATTTAAAACTACCCAAGGTCCTTGCTTCAATAACCCTACTAGGCAGACTGTTCCATTCATCAACTACCCTATTTCCAAACCAATACTTTCCTATATCCTTTCTAAATCTAAACTTATCTAACTTGAATCCATTATTGGGGTTCTCTTTTGGAAGATACCCCAAGCCCTTTATATCCCCTTTTTAATCCCATTTTCCACTTGTATCCTCATCATGTCTCCCCTCTTCTACGTCTTACAAGTGAATGTAATTTAAGGGTCTTCAATCTTTCTTGTAAGGAAGATTTCTAATGCTATGTTTTAAATTTAGTCATTCTACGCTGAATGTTTTCTAAGAATTTATGTCCTTCTGAAATGGGCCAAACTGAGCTGCGTAATCTAGGTGAGGCCACTAATGATGTTAAAGCTGTAATATAACGTCTGGACCTTTTTAAACTTCTTGATATAAATCCCAGTAATCTATTTGCCTTATTTCGTCGCTTAGGCATTGCTGTCTTGGTTTAAGGTTGCTGCTTACCATCACCCCCCGTCCCTTTTGCAATCTGTATGGCTAAGTTCTACGTTATTTAACTTATAAGTGCTTGGGTTATGGGAAATCCGAGCTTTAAACTTTTCATTTATCTCATTGAACTGCATCTGCCTGTTGTGATAAAAAAAAAAGGCCTCATTTCTAGGCTTTTTGAAACAAAATCCATGGTACATGTCTGCAACAGAAAAAATAATCTTGACTCTGCTGGGACAGGTGATGTAAGGTGCATATGTCCTCAGAAAAACTATAGCTACTGGGACATATTTAAACACCATGTAATCTGCATCAGCATAAAAGACCACCTACAAGTTAATGTGCAAAGGAATGAAATCAAAGGGAAACACGATTGCTAAAAAAAAGGTAAAATAGTATAATTAACTTCATTCATATGATACAAAAAAAAATCTAACTAAATCAGCAATTACAATGAAATGTGGGTATATATCCAGTGCCTAACCAGGAAGCTAAAACCTTCTGTTTGGCTGGGAAAAATTAAACTGGGAACAAAACCCTCATTGCTGTGATGGGAAAAAACTAGTTC
>WNWK01051038.1:0-12623 GCA_009830355.1 Cherax destructor
GGCTGGATTGATGGCCAGCCGACTGGCTGGCTGGCTGGCTTGCTGACCAGTTGGCTGGCTGGCTGGCTGGCTAGCTGACCAGTTGGCTGGCTGGCTGGCTAGCTGACCAGTTGGCTGGCTGGCTAGCTGACCAGCTGGCTGGCTGGATGGCCAGTTGGCTGGCTGGCTTGCTGGCTGACCAGCTGGCTGGCTGGCTAGCTGACCAGCTGGCTGGCTGGCTACCTGACCAGCTGGCTGGCTGGCTAGCTGACCAGCTGGCTGACTGAACAGCTGGCTGGCTGAACAGCTGGTTGCATGGATGGCCAGCCGGCTGGCTTGCTGGCTGACTGACTGGCAGTGAAAATACAATAATAATAATAAAATAACAATTATTATTATTGTTGAAGCATGGTGGTAAGTGTGTCAGTCTTATCAGTAATCTAATTACAAGTGACATTGATGAGGGGTGAGGGTCCTCTTATCTTATTATTATCAGCTAAACTAATTAGTTTTGACATTTGATGTGGGTACTCTGCCTTGCCTGCCTGCCTCCCTCCCTGCCTCTCTCCCTGCCTCCCTCCCTGCCTCTCTCCCTGCCTCCCTCCCTGCCTCTCTCCCTGCCTCCCTCTCTGCCTCTCTCCCTGCCTCCCTCCCTGCCTCTCTCCCTGCCTCCCTCCCTGCCTGCCTCCCTGTCTCCCTGCCAGCCAGCCAGCCAGCCAAGGGTGACGGGTTAGCCTCCTCTTATCAGAGTGATGACATTTGACAAATGAGTGTACATTGCCTTCCCTTTATTTGTTTTCACTGTTTTATCTGCCTGTCTGTCTCTCTTTCTGTCTCTCTCTGTCTCAGAGACAGTCACTATTGAACCAATACTGCCACATGAGTCCTGATATATTATTTGTCAGTCTGGATTATCCTAGGTAATTTACACTATGTATTTATCCTATTTTATTTACACTATGTATTTATCCTAGGTTATTTACACTTTGTATTTGTGTGCATGTGTTACAGAGCCAGCTAGCTAGCCAGCCAGCTGGTCAGCCAGCTGGTCAGCCAGCCAGCCGGCCAGCCAGCCTGCCTGCCTGCCAGCCAGCCAGCCTTCCCCACTGTCTTTCCCCCACTGTCTTCTTCATTTCCCCACTGGTTCCCCACCCACCCCACTGTCTTCCCCCACTCCACCCATTGCCTTCCCCACTGCCTTCCCCACTGCCTTCCCCACTGCCTTCCCCACTGCCTTCCCCACTCCCCCACTGTCTTCCCCACTCCCCCCACTGTCTTCCCCACTCCCCCCACTGTCTTCCCCACCCACCCCACTGTCTTCCCCACTCCCCACTGTCTTCCCCACTCCCCCCACTGCCTTCCCCACTGTCTTCCCCACCCACTCCACTGTCTTCCCCACTCCCCCCACTGCTTTCCCTACCACTCACACTACCGGAGTGAGGTATTCCTTATGGCATGGCTTGGTGACAAAGGCGCACTGAATTACCACTCCCACAATGCAATGCAGGTGCATAGATTTTTTTCCTACTGCGCACACTTACCACATAGACCCATTCTAACACATGCAGGCTAACCAGCTCTCTCCCCCTTGATTTGAAGGCGCTAGAATTTATGCGTACTAGTACGTCAATAACCCCAGTGCATAAGCCGTACTAGTACGTCAATAACCCTGAAAGGGTTAACACTCGGTGTGCACAGTATTAAAAATCTGGGACCACTCCAGGTAGACTTAGTACCTTGTGGGAGCACCAATTAAACTGAGCACCAGCTAGAGCAAACAGTGCAGCAAGCACTAAGGATTCACTGATACGAGTGCAACCATAATCGACCATATATGGACCAATATCCTAGCCCCCCTTAAATCGGGGATAATAACAGACAGCACCACAGACCACTACCCCACCTTCCTCTTAACAAACATTAGTAAACCGCCCCTAGAATACACCAAAGTTTCATTCCGACTCCATGACCAAGCTTCAATAAATAACTTCACAACAGAGCTAGACACAGTTGACTGGGCTATAGAATTCCCAAATGCCAAGGGTATCGATGAGTGGACAGACACCTTTCTTAATAAATTACATAGACTATACAACAAACATTGTCCTATAAAAATGAAACAGATTACGAATAAACGGTTAGGCTGCCCATGGCTAACTAACAACTTGCTAAAATCCATTAACAAGAAACATCAATATGAGAAGCAATATAGACGGGGATTCATACATAAGGAGTTTGTTAAACACTATTCATCAGTTCTCACCAAACTAATAAAAAAGCCAAACAATTGTACTACTCCAGCAGATTCACTGAAACAAGAGGAGATATAAAAAAGACCTGGAAAACACTCTCACAGATTATGGGCACCCACAAACTGAAAAAAATAGGGATATTGTCCTAACTAAACCAAACGAAACACCACTACAGCCTATTGATACAGTAAACAAGATAAATGACTTCTTCTCAACTATAGGATCAAATCTTGCCAGTAAAATTCCAGATACCAATGCCCGAGCAAGTGATTACCTAGATGGGAATTTCCCATCCTCCTTATATCTTGCACCTACAGAACCCACAGAAGTCTCCATGATAATCAAGTCACTTAAAAATAAATCAGGACATCTGTCTCAAGTTCCACCCTTAATATACAAACGAGCTGCTCATGTCCTTTCATATCCTATTTCTTTACTTTTTAACAAATCATTAGAATCTAGCACCTTCCCAACACTACTCAAAACAGCAAGGGTTACACCAATACACAAAGGTGGTGACCCTACAGACGTAAATAACTATAGGCCTATATCAAATCTACCATTGCTATCCAAAATATTTGAGAAACTTGTGCACAAGAGATTATACTCGTTTATAACTACACAAAGCATACTCAACCCCTGCCAATTTGGCTTCAGGAAAATAAAAGCACTAACGATGCAATAGTAAAAATGATAGACCTGCTTTACACAGCACTTGAAAATAAGGAATATCCACTAGGACTTTTTATTGACTTAAGGAAAGCTTTTGACACAGTAAACCACGGCATCCTACTCCACAAACTTGACCACTATGGAATAAGAGGTCATGCACTAGCATACCTCAAATCCTACCTCACTAATAGGTACCAGTATGTCACTATTAAAGACACATCCTCCACGACACTACCACTAGACACCGGCATACCGCAGGAAGTGTCCTTGGTCCCCTGCTCTTCCTCTTATACATCAATGATCTTCCCAATGTATCACAACACTTGAAACCAATACTCTTTGCTGACGATACAACTTATGTCATCTCCCACACAAACCTTGCCACGCTTAATACCATTGTTAACGCAATTAATAAAAATATCAACATGGATGACTGCCAATAAACTTACACTCAACACTGATAAGACCTTCTATATTATGTTTGGCAACAGAACAGATGATCCACAATTAAACATTAAGATCAACTCTACACCTATTGCTAGACATAACGAGGGCAAGTTCCTGGGCCTTCACCTTGACAGCAGCCTGAAATTCAGCACCCATATCCAACACATAACAAAGAAAGTGTCCAAAACTGTGGGGATCCTCTCTAAGATACGGTATTATGTACCACAATCAGCCCTACTCACACTATACTACTCACTCATCTATCCCTACCTCACATATGCCATTTGTGCATGGGGATCAACAGCAATTACCCACCTAAAGCCAATAATAACCCAACAAAAGCCGCAGTAAGAATTATCACACAATCCAACGCTAGGCAGCACACCCCCACTCTTCAAAGACCTAAACCTACTCACTGTCCAGAACATCCATACTTACTACTCTGCTATCTACATTTGTAGAACCATTAATTCCAACTTTAACCCTGAGCTAAAACACTTTCTTGACAGTTGTGACAGGACCCATAGACATAATACCAGACATAAACATCTCTTTGACATTCCCGTGTCCGACTAAATCTATACAAAAATTCAATGCGCATAAAAGGGCCTAAAATCTGGAACTCCCTGCCTGAAAACTCTAGAACTGCAGACACAACCTCCATTTTCAAAAGCACCGTTAAAAAACATCTTATCTCACTTACGCACCCAACCGGTAGTTAACCATACGAAAACTACTTTATCTTGCACATATCCACAGCAAAATACACTTATTGATATCTGTGATTCTCCTTAATTTGCACATTACTAACCACAGCAAAATACACTTATTGATATCTGGGATTCCCCTTAATTTGCACAGTTCTAACCAAAATTCTAATAAAACTATTGCTCCATAATACTTAAGCTAGTCATAAGTTTGCCTAAGATACTCCAATATAGAATCTATATTATGCCAATATATCACCTTTATCATTAATATATAAACTAATTGCTAACTTTTTATACTAATTGTTAAATTCTCAATGTTTAAATTCCAGTACCTAAATTTTGTAAACCTAACCTTACAATCTGTATATCCATTGTATAGCTATTGAGTAAGACCTACCATAAGACTGCCTGAAAAGCCTAGGCATACCTAGGCATATTATTGGCCATCTTGTAATATCAACTTTAATGTATAACTATAAGTACCCCCACCTTGTATTACATGAAATAAAGGATTTGAATTTGAATTTGAATTTGAATATTAAGGCAGGAACGAGATTTTAAAGGAGTGAGTAACAGGGCAAATTGAAAAATTATGGAAAAAAATGTTTTCTTACCAAAAATAGTGCATAATTCTGGCAACATGTTGATGCAATCGGCTTGTTTCTATCATATTTCTAAGTATGTTTTTACTAAAAATTAATTTTTTTGTTCTTGCTGTTAGCAAGAGGACTTGTTGGCAATTAGTCAGTTTTTTTTTTTTACCCCAAAAATTGCGATTTTTATGATTGTTTCACTTGAAATACACTACATGGCAACTCCTGTGAGGAGTAGAGTCGGAGAGCGCAGTGCAGTACTGGCTCAGTAGCTTCAGGGCTTCCAAAAATAATAATAATAATAATAATAATAATAATTTTTATTTCAATGCATGTTACAAGTGTACAATGTTATTGGTAGTTACAATTATAAAACAATTATAAAACTGTAATGCAAGGAGAGCCACTGGCATGCCATGGCATTAGGGGCAGTTTATTCTAGAGACTTATTCACTAAGTACTTAATGCTAAAGAAATTGATTGAGTTTATTCTAGTTCTGTATTATTTAAATTATTAAATGGTTATTCATACTATTAAAAGACAATACAAGAGAAATTGGTTGAGTTTAATCTAGTTGTAGAATTTATTTCAAATTACAGTATGTTGATGCTATACTAGTATAATAACAATACTAGAAATAGTTTTTAGAGTTTCATCTAGATATATATTTTATTTCAAATTAAGAAAATGATGATACTATAAGATTTTAAATGACAATATGATGATATGAAATTGCAACAAGTGTTAAGGAGGATGAACATATCAAATTGAGATCTTCTTAAGTAAAATAATATTGGGTTTGGAAGTTTGTTACAGTATGAGTATTTAGTATAGGGTGAGTAGGTGATTTTTGAGAAGAGTCTTGAATTGATTTTCCGACAAGGTTAACTTGATATTTACTGGTAATGAATTCCAGATTTTGGGGCCCTTTATGTGCATAGAATTTTTACATTGGTTAGTATGGACTCGGGGTATGTCAAATAGTGATCTGTGTCTTGTGTCATGTTCGTGGGACCTATTAAAGTTGTTGAGGAGAATTCTGAGCGCAGGGTTGATATTAGCATGTAGAGTTTTATGTATGTAGAAGGCACATGAATAGGTATGAATATTTTTTATGGTGAGTAGTTTTAAGGATGGTGGGGTATAGCGCTCCGAGAGTTGGCGTGCCATTACCTAAGATTTTTACACAAACATAATTACGTATCTATATCTCAGGAATAAGTTATAGACATTATTATCCCTCTCATGCAAAGAGTATTTATAAGAGCATCATGATTCTTTCACAGGTTATTGAGGAATGATTGTTCTATTGAATTACATGGGGAGTTTGCGATATGTTTTACGTTTTGTTTTTAGTGAATTTTTTTTCCCAAAAAAGTTTAAAAAAAAAAAACATACAGTGGTACCTTGATTTACGAGCAGCTCCCAACTCGAACAATTATGTAAGTGTATTTTTGTAGGTGCTTTTGTAAGGTTATTTTTGGGGTCTGAAATGGATTAATCTAATTTTCATTATTTCTTATGGGAAAAAATTCCTTCGGTATCGGCACTTGAATAGCCGTCTGGAACGAATTTTGCTCGTAAGTAGAGGTACCACTGTATTTCAACATTTTGTATAATGCAATCTATTGACAGTAAGCTCAAAACTGTCTGTAATTTGAAAGCCTAACTCTTTGTCTTTCATCTGATTTCAACTAGAACATTGTATGTCTTACCAATTTTGTAGGAGAGGGGGTGCCTTAAGCCCTATCAAATAGGGCATCAATTTTTTTTTCTATATAACTAAGGCAAAACGTCACTAAAAACACAGTACAGTGGACCCCCGACTTTCGGTCGGTCTGAGTATCGGCCGGTTTGACTTTCGATCGCTTTTTTCGGCCCAATTTTTCCCTGACAATCGGCCGTTTCCCCAACTATCGGCCCGCGTACCAGACCTGTCCGCCTGCTCGCGCAGGTGCCGTGAGCCAGTCTAGCTTTGTTTACCATTGAGTGAACATTATATTTCACAATAAATTCCTTGTGTTGTTTAGTGCTTGTTTATTGATTGTGACTGTGAAATAAGCCACCATGGGCCCAAAGAAACTTCATAGTGGCAGCCCTTTGGTAAAGAAAGTGACAAACACTATAGAATTGAAGAAAGAAATTGTAGCAAAGTACAGTGGACCCTCGGAAATCGAACTCTCCCAACTCACCCTTTTATGTAAGTTTATTATTGTAAGTGCTTTTATAGGTGTATGTTTGGGGTCTGAAACGGACTAATCTAATTTACATCATTCCTTATGGGAATAAATTCGTTTGGTAACAGCATTTGAACAGCATTCTGGAATGAAGAATGTTCGATTTCCGGGGGTCCACTGTACCAAAGTGGAGGAGGAAGAGAGAGGGGAGAATGTGTCTTCTTCAGTGATTCACTGATTCTACGATATGTACGATACTAAAGCAGCATGAGTCGATGAAGGCTATAGCACCAGCCAGCGATAAAGTGTGGCATTAACAGTGAAGCAAGTAAGTTAAGCGATTAAGCGATAGAAAAATGACGACACGAAACTTGTCTCCTCCATTGTTGTTTGAGGTAGTAATATAAGGGCACTGAGTCCAAAGCCACCCTCTGCCACCATTTCCTCCAAGATAAGTGTAAATATTTCTTATTTATAAAGTGTAAATATTTCTTATATATAAATTAAAGTGTAAATATTTCTTATTTATAAATTATGTACACTGTTTCAGTGAATAGTGGTGGTGGTCTGCTGCTACAAGGCCTATCACCACCACTGTATGTAAGGCTTATGGTCAGTGGCCCTTATAAACTCAACAACAGTAACACTATTGCCAGTTTCCTCATACATAATGATATATTTTATTCATTCTAGATTGTATATCATGTTTCTATGTTATTAACCTTTTGGGGGTCGACAGGCCTTCTTGGAAACACGTTCTCAGGGTCAAAAATTTTTTGAAAAAAAAAAACAAAAAAAAAATTCTTATGAAATGGTAGAGAATCTTTTTCCAATCATAATGACACCAAAAGTCTGAAATTTGAATGAAAACTTATGGAATTATGCTCTCGCGAAGTTTTCGGTCTCGAAGATGTTTACGCATAGGCGATTTCACCCACTTTGAGCCCTATTTTTGGCCAATTCCAATGTTCCAGTCCACTAAAACCATAGCTATTTCGCTAGAACTCCATTTCTTCTATCGATTGAGTACAAGAAACCGCCTATTTACCAATTTCAACTACCCAAAATAGTGGTCAGAAAATGACAATTTGGCCAATTTAACACAAATTTTAAATGATGCCAATTTCAAAATAATCTCCAGAATAAACAAGGCAGACATTCCTGGCACTAAAATAACATCTTCTCTGTTCATTAGTCACGTCTCCAGGCCCCTCTTACATTACTTTTGCTTTCCATTTTGAATTTTTATTCTCACAAAAAATAGAAGATTTACTGTTATGTATACAACTGCATCATTGTAAAAGCAATATAAATAATATCAGCGCACTTGTGCAAGAATATTAGACTCGCCAGTTGATGTGTATTGGACTCATGGTGTGATTTGTTTACTCCTGAACATCAGCGAAAATCGAATATTTTCGCTATTTTGAGCTCAATTTCAAAGTACTTGTCATTGTCAAACCAATCAAAATCATCTCTATTTCTGTAATGTATCTTCCTTTCTATCACATGAGATCAAGAAAACGAGAATACATCAATAAATACCATACAAAAATAGACTGCAAAGTCGCTGTTTTAAACGAAAAAAAGTCAGTTTTTTTTTTCTCATTATACAGTGTGTGGTGCAGGATTTTTTTTATACTGCGCACTGACCACATAGACCCATTCTTTCATATGTAGGCCTACCAGCCGTTTCCTGCTTAACTTGAAGCCGCTAGAATTTACGCGTACTAGTACGGCATCAACCCCTGCTCGTAAAACGTACTAGTACGGCACCGACCCCGAAAGGGTTAATATTGTTTATTATGTCATATTAGATGAATTGTGATAGATAAATAAGCCATAGAGTTTATATTAGTGTTGTATTGAAGGGATATCTTGTCCTGCCTCCAAACAAACTCTCCTGCCTCTCTCATATGCCAACAAGAGTCTTCAATAAACGTAAAACTGATTCAAATGTTCATTTATCATTAAAATTAGTGCTTTATATTTATTTCTCATTGTTTTCTGTATGTAAAACTACATATAGTACAGTGGACCCCCGGAAATCGAACATTCTTCGTTCCAGAATTCTGTTCAAGTGCTATTACCGAACTAATTTATTCCCATAAGGAATAATGTAAAGTAGATTAGTCCATTTCAGACCCCCAAAAATACACTTACAAAAGCACTTACAATAATAAACTTACATAATAGATCGAGTTGGGAGGCGTTTAATTTCCGGGGGTCCACTGTATTTATTCTTTAAAAAAATGAATTTTTGGTGAATATTTTTGGGTGGAAGCAGATTAAATTGTATTTACATTATTTTTTATGGGAAATAATGATTGATTTTCGGCCAGTTCGAGTTAAGGTAGCCCTGAACGGATTATATCGAAATTTGGGTCGACTGTATAGGAAAATAACACTAAGCATTGTTGAAATGTTTCGTTGATATTTAGATTAGGTGAGTGGTGGTTCTTGAAAGAGTTTTAAAATTGATGTTCAGACCGGGTTATTTTAGTATTTACTGGTAATGAATTCCGTTTTTGGGGCCCTTAGGGATAGTTTTTTACACAGGGTGATATGGACACTGGGGTATATAAAAAAGTGATCTGTGTCTTGTGTTAGGTGATGGGTCCTGTTGTTGGTAGGAGAATTTTGAGGGAGGTTTATATTAAGTGTAGAGTTCTATTTGTAGTAGGCAAAGAATAAGTGTGAATGTTCTTTACAGTGGTACTTTTTAGGGTTTTTAATATTGGGGAGTATTTTTCTAGGTGGAATTTGTTATTTCTGACTGCAGCCTTTTGCTGGGTTATGAGTGGTCTAAGGTGATTTAATTTGGGGGGGGGTCAGTGGGGAAAGGGTTGGTGCCCCGGCGACGTTGCCCATGTCCACCCAAGATAATAAAGGAAAAAAAAAATTTTCAAGTAAAAAAAATACAGTGAATAGGTTATATTATATACGACAAGAAACGAAAATGGGTATACCCAGACATCACATGAGTTAGACAATCTAAGGGTCCATCGCAAGTATTCACCTAGCGTGGTTTTTTTGGGGGTCAGGTGGTTCCAATTTCCTAACCCCAAGGTTTTTGCGGTCCTCTCATAGTAAGATAACTAATAGGATATCAAGTACTCGGTAACAAATAGCTTGGTAATTTCCCATAGAAAAGGGCGAACAGATAGGTGAAGCACAGAATACATTTCTGGAATCAGGTGTGAGTCAGGTCAGGCCGGTGTGGAGCACTGTAGAGACGGTTACTCGCAGACCCCCACATATGTGGGGTCTACGAGTAACCGTCTCTACAGTGCTCCACTACCTGGCCTGACCACTCACCTGATCTACCAGTTAATGTATTCTGTGCCACCTATCTGTTGCCCTTTTCTACTGGAAATTACCAATTGCTACTTGTTACCGAGTACTTGATATCCTATTAGTTATCTTACTATGAGAGTTGACCGTTCACAAACAGCTTGGCGGTTAGGTAATTGGAACTCACACCTGACCCCCCAAAAACCACGCATAGGTGAGATACTTGCGATGGAGCCTGTAGATTGTCTAACTCGATGTGATGTCCTGGCGTATATCCACTTTCGTTTCTTGTCGATATATAATATAACCTATTCACTGTATTTCTTTCACTTGACACATATTTATTTCACTTTATTATCTTGGGTGGCACATGTGGCAACGTCGCCTGGAGCACACTAAGCCTTCCCACTGACCCCGCCACCAGATTAAATCACCTTAGACCACTCATAACCCAGCAAAAGGCTGCAGTCAGAATGATAACAAATTCCCACTCTAGACAGAATACTCCACCAATATTCAAAAGCCTAAAAGTACTCACTGTAAAGAACATTCACACTTATTCTTGTGCCTACTACATACATAGAACTCTACACTCTAATATAAACCCTCCTCAAAATTCTCCTCCCAACTTAACAGGACCCATCACCATAACACAAGACACAGATCACTTTTGATATACCCAGTGTCCATATCACCCTGTTAAAAATTCTATGCCAAAAAGGGCCCAAAATCTGGAATTCATTACCAGTAAATACTAAAATAACCAGGTCTGAACATCAATTTAAGACTCTTCTCAAGAACCACCTACTCACCCTAATCTAAATACTCATACTGTAAACTACTTTCAACAATGCTTAGTGTTATTTTCCTATACAGTCGACCCCAAGTTTCGATCATAATCCGTTCCAGGAGCTAGGCCTTAACTCGAACTGGCCGAAAGTCGAATCATTATTTCCCATAAGAAATAATGTAAATACAATTAATCTGCTTCCACCCAAAAATATTCACCAAAAATTCATTTTTAAAGAATAAATACAGTGGCCCCCGGAATTAACGCCTCCCAACTCGATCTATTATGTAAGTTTTTTTTGTAATTTGCTTTTGTAGTGTATTTGGGGGTCTAAAAATGGACTAATCTACTTTACATTATTCCTTATGGGAATAAATTGGTTCGTAAAAACCTGAACAGAATTCTGGACAAAGAATGTTCGTTTTCCCGAGGTCCACTGTACTATATGTAGTTTTACATACAGAAAACAATAGAAATAAATATAAAGCACTAATTTTAATGATAAATGAACATTTGAATCAGTTTTACGTTTATTGAAGACTCTTGTTGGCTATGAGAGGCAGGAGAGTTTGTTTGGAGGCAGGACAAGATATCCCTTCAATACAACACTAATATAAACTCTATGCATTTATCTATCACAATTCATCTAATATGACATAATAAACAATATTAACCCTTTCGGGTTTGGTTTCCGTACTATCGTTTCAAGGGAGGGGTTGATCCGTCTAAATCCGTAAATTCTAGCGGCTTCAAGTTAAGCAGGGGAAAAAGGCTGGTAGGCCTACATATGAAAGAATGGGTCTATTGGTCAGTCGCAGTATAAAAAATCCTGCACCACACACTGTATAATGAGAAAAAAAAAAACTGACTTTCGTTTAAAACAGTGACTTTGCAGTCTATTTTTGTATGGTATTTATTGATGTATTCTCGTTTTCTTGATCTCATGTGATAGAAAGGAAGATACATTACAGAAATAGAATGATTTTGATTGGTTTGACAATGACAAGTACTTTGAAATTGAGCTCAAAATAGCAAAATATTCGATTTTCGCTGATGTTCAGGGGTAAACAAATCACACCATGAGTCCAATAAAATCAACTGGCGTCTAATATTCTTGCACAAGTGCGCTGATATTATTTATATTGCTTTTACAATGATGCAGTTGTATACATAACAGTAAATCTTCTATTTTTGTGAGAATAAAAATTCAAAATGGAAAGCAAAAGTAATGTAGAGGGCCTGGAGACGTGACTAATGAACAGAAGATGTTATTTTAATTTCCAGGAATGTCTGCCTTGTTTATTCTGGAATTATTTTGAAATTGGCATCATTTAAAATTTGTGTTAAATTGGGCCCAAAAGTCATTTTCTGACCCCTATTTTGGGTAGTTGAAATTGGTAAATAGGCGGTTTCTTGTACTCAATCGATAGAAGATGGAGTTCTGCGAAATAGCTATGGTTTTTGTGGACTGGAACATTGGAATTGGCCAAAAAAAGGGCTCAAAGTGGGTGAAATCGCCTACGTAAACTCTTGAGACCGAAAACTGGAGCATAATTCCATAAGTTTTCATTCAAATTTCAGACTTTTTGGGGTCATTATGATTGGAAAAGATTCTCTACCATTTCATAAGAATTTTTTTTGTTTTTTCAAAATTTTTGACCCTGAGCGTGTTTCCAAGAAGGCCTGTCGACCCCCAAAGGTTAATAAC
>WNWK01051039.1:0-12623 GCA_009830355.1 Cherax destructor
TAATCTACATCGGGAAAACCCGACTGGTCCCAAATCTGCACATAAATCGCTCCCTACAAAGCATGACTGGGGAGACGGTCCTCCCAAAAGGGGGCCCCTTGAGTACACTAAAAGAAAACACAGCAAGTGTTCGGGGCCCCAAGACTGTTCAACAGCCTCATAAACTCGAGGTTTTTCCAATAGCCCCCTGACTCCTTAAAAGAAAACTGGACAGATACCTAAGTCATCCCCAATCAGCCGGGCTATGGTTCTACGTTGGATTAGTGAGCCAGCAGTAACAGCCTGCGTGATCGGGCCCCCTGATCACTGGGAGGCCTGGGCAAAGGATGTAAAATTATGAATGTCTAAGCCCACGGATGATAGTGTTTTCTTAATGAATTGACTGTCGTAAATGCAAACCCTCAATAGCCATATGGGTGGATTTCTAGTCAAAAACAGAATTACGAAAAATGAAATATGAGAGTGAGAGAGAGAGAGAGAAAAATAAGTGTTAAGTGTACAAGTGAGTGTATAAGTGTGGTGAATAAGTGAGTGTAAAGTGTGTGGAAATATACAACCAGGATTCAAACCCCAAATCCCAGCTCCCCACGAGTGTAGCTATCTGCCGACCTGATCCCTTTAAAAAAACTCAGCTACAGATCCCTCAAAAGTTCAGTAGCTTGCTGGACTAAGCCATGTTTCAAACGCCGGGTACACACAAGCCTCAGGCATGATCTCCAGCTTTTCATATCCTCTATGCTTACCTAACAAATAAAACTATACTCAATGCCCTTTGCAGGAAAAAAAATATATGCAAGGAAATGTCGCAGCCAGCAGGATCTGAACCCAAATTAAACCCCAATTTAATTTTTCTTAAAGATTGACACTGATTAAGTATTGCTCGTAAGGTCAGAACTACAAAAAATTAAAGGGAAAATGCCTGGGGGTTCAAGGGTTTGGCATTGGGAAAACATCCCCTGCAGTCAACAAAGCTCCCAACGTTATGAGGCTTCAGTACCGAGTATTAAGGCGTCGGTTTTATACTTGATATTTATTTTTCATACTTCCTTTTTTTGCGAGGGCATGAGTTTGTACTGATCATGAGGCCCCGAACATACAGAAAAATGAAAACTAGAAAGATCATGAAATCACTCCTACGAAAACACGAGGCTCGGCAGACGGTGCCAAAAACCCAATAAAAACAGGTGTCGTATACACAGAACACAATAAGTGTTGGGGGGCCCCAAAATTATTCAACAGCTTCCCCCAAAACTCATAAGGGAAGTTTTTTTAGGTCCCCATAAGTACAACTATCATACCTAGTAACATGTGTGAATTCAGGATAGCCCAAAACAAAGTTCCAACAGACCCCATGCTGTCTTCAAGAGAACTGGATAGGTTCCCGGCTCAGTGTCTGATCAGCTGGGTTGTACATAAAAAAGGTTAATAACTTGGCCATAATCTTTAAAGGGGGGGGACCGGTAAGTCAGATGAAAGGGATGTCAGATGACCAAAACTCCCGCTGCGGGTCATCATCTGCCCAAGACCCGCGTCAGGAAACACTGACTGTTTCTGGCCACCTAACCTAGGTGGGCTGTGGTTCATAATTATTCCCCACACTAGTTAAGGTTCATGTTTCAACATCAATTATACAGTACGTTTTCAAACCACATTAATGCGGATTATACTTTAGTCTCTAAATAAACTCCTATCAAAAACTAAAGTTTTCTGATTTTTTACAGAAAAAAAACAGCAAGGTTAATGCAGCTTATTTAAAGTTCATTCTAGTATGTAATGCTAACTTATGTCCATTAATCACCGTCTTAATACACTATATACATATAAAGACAATGAATGTATCTTACCACGAGAATGCAGTAAAATTCCACGAGTTGCAAGGGTCGGCACAAATGTGGTTCAGGGGGGCACCCCCCCTTGCCATCCAAGCGATCTATAAAAACAGTACCACTGGGTAAAAAAAGAAACCCCATGATCCACTTTTGAAGGTTTAGAGCTCGACTCTAAGAACTCCTCCCCAGATATGTGTAAGGTAAATTCTAAATTCTGAAAAAGCTTCATTTTGGTATAAGCTAATTATTATAACCTAACAGTCAAACATTAATTTATATCGGTCAACATTGAGTTTGTTTTGGTCATAACTCGCTCATTATATTATATAAAATTCAAGAATATGAATACCCTGACAACAATTATAGATATTTTCAGAATATGGCATTTATTTTGCCACTTTTTAAAACCAATTTGATCAAATTTTATTTGAAAAAAAAAATCTTGTGGGATTCAAAAAATTTAAAAACAAATATAAATGGAAAAAAATATTAAGAAAAAAGGAAAGATGGTATTTTAAAAATTTTAAAATTTTTGACCCAATAAAGGGTTTGTATCGAGTCATGTAAGGCGCCAGGCCAAATTTCAGAAGCAAATAATGACCATTGAAATTTAAAAAAAGACCGTCATTCCTATATCTACCTGACGGAGTAAGATTAAGTTACGTTTGATTATTTTAGATCAGGGTTTCATCAAGTTTCCTTATCTTTCTTATTTTCCCCAAAATAAACCCACCTAATATTTGGACATTTTAAAAAATAAATTTTGATGAACTCGGCCAGGACTTTGTTAATATTAACCTTTACTTCTACTGGGGTATTTTCTTTGTATCTTACAGTCACATTGCAAATCTTAAAGATAAATTAATTACACCTATATTGAATTGTATTTTACATTCAGCTGGAACTCTATAATGTCAGGGAATGGAAGGTAAATCAGATTGATTCGAGCCAAGCAAAGGGGGAAGGGGGGCAGTTCCAATTCTTTGCTAAAAAACCCGACCCCAGAATCAAGGCACCCTTTTAAGGGATATACAGCAGTCTGAAAAAAGGAAAACAATAAAAAAAGCAATTCGAAACCTTAAGAATGTAACAATGCCCTATCAGTCCTCCCTCCCTACCTGGTAGGTTAAAGGGGCAATGGTTTAGGTTTTTTAAAAGGGAAAGGGGGTTTTGTAAAATTTTTTTAAGTAACGAAAAAACGCGATGAGTCGTGTACGACGGTAAAATAAAAGTCGAGGGGGGGAATAAAAAGGATGGGGGTCACGTAAGGGGAGAGAATAAAGCTGGGGAAAAGGGGTTTTTAAATATTATATTCACAATATTACTGCATTTATGGGGGAAGGGTAAATCCCCAGAATGGTAGGCAATCAGGTTTGATTCAAGGGAGGTAACTCAATTCCTTGGATAAAAACCCTTCTCCAAGGTCCCCCACTTAAAGGGGAAGGGGATGCTTTGGTAATTTTAGATGTAAATGACAATATTAATGTTCATTATAATGTCACAAAGCTCTAAATGGAGGGAGGAAGCAGGAGGAAAGGGGGTGAGACAATAAAAGGGGGGAAGAGAATCAAGAGAGGGGGGGTTGGTAAGTCGGGGTGGGTATCCCAGACACGAACCACATTCTGCCCCCTTTTGGGCCAAATTAACACGAGGATAATATGGACGCCTGTCTATCAGTTAACTCCGGTAAATAGTCATGCTAATTTTCGGTGGGTACTTTTCGGTAAATACAACCGACACAACATTATGTTCTCATGTTTGGAGAAAAAGGTGAATGAGGCCGCCATGCTGTGGTAAACATGCGGACCTCAACTTCCACGTTGCCCCAGTAAATTTGAATGAGCCGGCTCCGCCCCTGTGGCACTGTCACTACCCCACCCCGGTACCGGAACCTAGCACTGAAAACAACGCCACACCGTCGGAGATTAAAAAAACCTTTGAATCGACAGTTCCCCCCGGACCTTTACCTCCAACGGACGCCGAGCAGAGCTTCCAGTAAAAAAAAAAAAAATCCCCCTTAACCTGACACTTGGAAAACTTATTCACCTAGAGCTTACAATCCTTAATTTTTTCAAGGTTCCTCTTGACCCACGAAGTATAAAACTGTTTACATGTCGATATATTTACTTGACTAACAAATGAGAGAATACATATGCAACATATCTCCCCCTCACTGGTAAAGGCGCCACTGAGCTCCACCCCGTTTACCCCGCAGGTCGATGCTGGCGCCGGGCGGTAAAACAACGTATCTACAGTTTTTCTAAACATTCCACATTATTAGTTTAATATAACAGTATGATTAATTTTAAAACAAATATTGCAGCATCATGCTACTATAAACAAAGGGGAAAAAATTTTTCGTAATGTGGTAAATTTACCCCAAAACAATGCTGCGGAGAGCCCGGGATCCAGCCTCCTTTTTAATATCTTTATATATATTATCGTTATCCTTAAACAAAACAAGTTTTTCCGTAGTCTAAATATGAGTATATTGTCCATTTACAGACAATAAAAAAAAAATTTAACCCCCCTTTATTTCGAAATGCATAAAACATTACCAGAGCACACGTCTGCGCACCCAAAACAAAACGTCAGGAAAAAAAAGATCTCTGTATTTATGTTTTTTGAAATCTTAACTGAAATAACCGTAAGTTTAAATAGTTGTACGATCGAAAGAAACTTCCGCCTGAACCAGTTAAAATAAAAAAAAAATTTTCATGTGATGTAATAGGTTGGGCGCTCAACGAGTGGATACTAGTTCGACTCAAAGGCGACCCGAGACATTTGGGCAAGTACTGGCCCTTAATTAAAACCCTGCCCATCTTCACCTACCAGTAATAAATATTTGTGTTTGTCGTTGTCAGTCCCCGGGGAAGACCCAAATGAAAATAAGACGTTCTACAAATGACTTATTAACCTTCCTCGAGAAATGAAAAAAAGGTTACCTGTAGTCGCTTCCTGAGGTCACTGCTCCCTCTGTTCGGTTCCAGACCAGGTCTTCTGGTTGCTCTTGATCGATCAGGCTGTTGGTCCCCACCGCCAGCAGTCAACGTATGTACCACAGACCCTGATCAAGGAAATTTTTGGGAAAAATTATCCCGGTTTCCTTTGGAGACAATGAGGGGCAGTTGGTTATCTCCCCCATGCATGAATGGAGGATGTTTGAGTCGTGGTCCCCTTTTCACTTTTTTAATTCCCCCTCAGTGCATTCTCCCTTTCCCCGCTTTTCACCCGATATCTTGCATCGACTACCAACCCCTTACTTTCTTACTTAGTAATTTTGGTGTGCAGATTTGGGACCCCTTTAAACTAAATTTTCCCGGTTTGGTTACGTTAGGTAAGGTTCGTCGGGAAAAAGGACAAGTGTTTTTTGACGCGGGTCTTAGTCTGATAATGACTCGCCGATGGAGCTTTTTTTCATCTGACCGGGTTTCTTTGGTCCACCCCTTTAAAATATAGTCATAATTATAGCCATTTAGTTCCATATTCCAGGTGTATTATTATTATTATAATTATATTCCCGGTGTAGATTAGCATGCATCTTTCTAGAATCTTTAAAGTGATCCCCGGGAATTTCGTAAGAGTTTAGGAAAGGGGGTATTTCTCGTCAGGAGAAATGAGTAAATTTCTCCTTTCGAATCTTGGATATGATGCTAGTTCAGTTGAGCCTTTTAATTTGACATTAGGCCTTCCGTTGACTTTCTGGACCACCTTGTAATAAATACGACCCTTATTCGGTGGATGTAGGCCATTATAGTTTGTTTACAATTTTTAATTTTTAGTTTATATATTTTGTTTGCAAATGGAAAAAACCAACCTAAAAAAACCCACCTAACCCAACGTAAAATTCCAAACCCAACTTAAACGGCCTCAGTCTTGGCGCGTCTTTGTTTTTGGCCGGCGCTGAAAACCTATTCCAAGTTTTTTGGCTCAAAGACGAAATGGACCCATAATATCTGCGGTATATGCGAGGATGCAGCCCTACATGAACCCCTCACCTGGTCAAGCATGTCTAAAATTAGAAAAGTCAAGAGGTTTCACCAGGGCGTCCCAGGCTGAAGGATTGAAGAAAAAAAGGGATGAACTTTTTTTGGGCTGGAAAGACATGATTTGACAAGATACGCAAGATTTGATAGCTGGAAGATGAAAACTAAAAGGTTATGGACGTTAGAAAGTATTTTTTTAGCCTGGTAAAAGGGAAAAGAAACGACCTAGAGTGAAGCGGTATATGCTTTAAGAACATTTAGGCTCTAGAAGCCAGGAATGGACCTAGTAGCGACCAAGAAGGGGGGAGGCAACTGCTGGAAAATGCAACCATATCAGTATAGGGGGTAGATGGGGGGGGTCAAACTTTAAAAAGCAATGAATAGGGGAAAGAAGGTCTCATGAAGCTAAAGATACAAATCCCAAGAAATACAATATTTTTCAGTCTCAATTCAAATAAAAGGAATTAAAAAAAAAGGGTGTTGAGGCAAACAATCATAGTTTCATGAGTACATTGATAGGGTTCGGGAAAAAACCCAATACCTGCGACTGTAGTAGAGGCAGGACCAGGAGCTAAGTCGATCCCCGCAAGTACAATTCGTTGGTACGTTTTAAAATACATTCAGAGACGAACCCAAAGGGAATCGCCCCTTCGCTCACTCAAACTATCAAATCTCTCCAAAAGAGTGCCTCGCCTGCCTTAGTCCTTGCAGTAATCCCCAACTCAAGTATTGTGCTCCTTGTCCTTCTATGGGAAAATTTTATTATATTATATATATATATATATATATATAAAAATAAAACAGACTGACAAACACCATCTTTAATGGATGTCAATTTATTGACATTTCGGATGTTTCTTCATGCATGTTACAAAAAGACGATATCTATAAAGTATAGAAACTCCAGAGAAAAAGGTCCCCCCTTCTAGTATTCAGCCTTTTTCGGGTTTTTTTGTAAAAAGTTGTCGGTTAAGAAAAAAAATCTAGTTATCCATCCCCTTTTATTGAAAATGTCATTAGAATTTTGGGGTTTCAACTAGGTGATAATCCAACGAAATAAAAACAATTTATTAATAAAATTTCAGGGGGACAAAAAACAAAGTAAATGAACTTTATATAATTTTGGATATAAAACTCCTACACATCTATTGTAGTGCAAAGAACTTGTACATATGGTAATATAGTGCTAGGGCATTTTATATCAATATATGATTAAATATCTGGTACGTTATCATCAATTATAAAAATAATACTAGCATATACAAGCGTGTGTGTGCGCTCAAAGTGCTCGTTATGTCTCAGTAAGACTAGACTTAGACTTAACGAGACTGACTAAACTCCTCAAATAATCTATCTTCTAGACCAACAAGGAAATCAAAACACCTTGAAAACTGACGAATCTTGCCAACAACAATAATGTCCAGCAGCACAGTCAGGAACAAGGAGACAAAATAATGACCCTAACGGGAACCATAAACCCCAGACCCTCCAAAAAGTCAAAAAACCCCCTTAATACTGAATTTAAGTTGCAAACCAAATCCCCGACTATGACGGTGCGTAGATCCACACAAAATAGGTCAGAAGCTTTGCGGGACCTGGTATTTTCTTATGACTCCTCAAAAAAACATAAAAAATCATAAGTCTGAACAAAGCTCTGTGAACAGTTACAAAAATGTTTTGACTCGATGAAATCATACTTTCCAAAACAGTCTAAATAACAACAACAGCCAGAGAAGAGATCCGGAGAGATAGGTACTGGACGAGCGATGACCAGCTGTGGAGAGAGCGATAAAGGGGGTTCTCAAACTCGGTGCGACCCGTGACTCTCCCGTGGTACTGCGAGACGCCGGCAGGAAAACAAGCGGGTGATAGTTGGCTAAGCGTTTGCCAATGCGGACCCCAACCACAACTCTCAAACAGTGAGCACAGTAAATGTAAATTTTAATCCTCCCTAATGACATAGCTAAGTCAAATAATAGTATAAAAACAAGATATTTTCATTTTGCTTTTAATGAAAAAATCAACAATATAAAAAAATTTTATTTCAAGGTAAATATATACACTATAAACTTAGCCCCATTCAGGGGCGCAATAATATCATCAGAATCTAGAATATATTAGAAAAAATAAGGCACGAATTTTAAAAACATTTAAAATTGTTATCTTGAGTTAAGTAACCAGCTAAGATAATTCAATCAATGCGATTTCAACAGACAAAAATTTAAAAAGTCTTTATACAAACAATAGTTTACTATAAATTTCAATCAAATTGAACTTTAGGTAGAAAAACTCAAACACTATACAACAAACAAAACGAAACAGGTTAAATTGTAAATAAAATTTAAATCTAAAACACAGTACAGATGAAAGTTTCATTCCCTAATATATTTATGAGAACCGATGACCAGTAAAGGTCAGAACCTCTGGTGAATGGAAGTAACTAAGTGTGATCTGGGGGGGTAGTTCCAATACCATGGTTTTTTTTTTTTTATATATTTTTTTTAAAAACAGTACATACAATACATGTCATAAAAAATAAAATATTGAAACATATACAAAAGCTCCTCACCCTACCAGAAAACAAAACAAAATATAATCAATCCCCATCATATTAACCTATTTACTAGTTTCTTATCTTACTGGAAAATATCAGAATACAACTACAAACTGCAGCAAAACTATACAAAACAAAAACTGCCTTTTTAACCACCTAAATACCCATCCCCCTGCTCACACGTTAAAAAAAATTAAACCCACAACTGCCTTAAAAAAAATTAAAAATCATATTACATTCCATAAACACACATAAACAATACTGTTTTGCAAAGTCTTACCCAAACAGTCCAAAACCTGGTATCACTGTAATACCCCAAATAACATGAAAATTCAGCTCTACCATGTACACTTGAAAACCCCCTTCCTTTCCCTTTTTTTTTTTTTTTTTTTCCTTTTTTTTTGGAAATCCCCTTTAAAGTCAGACGTAAGTCATAATTCAAGTCACAAACAACATCTTATTAAACGAAATTGTGTACTACCCAACTCCCCCCTTTTTTTTTTTTTTTTTTAAAAAACATTCTCAATACAACTGAAAAACCTCATCTATATTATATACAAAACAAATTTTTTTCTTTGCCCTAACAACACCTCAAACAAACCCCAACACCCTCCCCCTTACTTTTTAAAAATTCTTCTTTTCAATGAAAGACCCCCTATATTACATTCAACGATCACTTAAGATCAAAAAGCTAACTCTTAAAAAGTGGGGGCCTTACCTAACCTACTGCTGTATCCACAAAAATTGCTCCTAGAACCTGGTGAAATCAAATAAAACCCCCCCATACCCCATTTCAAGATTTCCCCCAACCATGTCATGCTTGAACCATATGACTTCCTGTATGACAGACAAAACCAAAAATTTCCCCCGGTGGTAGCAAAAATTTAAAAAAAAGAAAATAATATTTTCTCCACCCACACACCCAAACATACATCCAAACACCTGCCATACGTGACACAATGTCCTACCAACACACGGTTTCTCACTCCACAGGGGGCTCCATGGTTTTTAAAGGCACCCAAAACCCCCTTTCCCCCCCAACCTGAGGGATTAACTTCTTGGGATGATATCGGGAATAGTGATTCGAAGCTGTTATCTGTCAGGCTGGCGGAGATTTGATGCAATTAATGAAATGTAAACATTTTTGTGAAAAAAAGAAATATATGATAAAACATTTCCCTGAATAACTTTTAAATTTCCCGAGCGAAAATTTTGTTCAATAAACAAACGATCTCATTTATCATCCCCCATTAATGTGTTGTAAATAAATGTAATCAAACTTTCTAAAATTGGGATTTAATTTTAATAAAAAATTACTTTTATATTTCTTTCTGGTTGTTATACGTTTATATTCGAACGTTTTTTTGTTTAGTAGTAATAACGTTAGTATTACTATAGGTTTTTTTACAGTTTCTGCTCAATATTAATAGTCTTTAACTACAGAAAATCCTAGAAAATGGAGTAATGCTGTAGAAAATACCATAATCTTTCATGCTACAAAAAAAGTTCTCAGTCTATTGGTGTCACTGTAGAAGATAATGAAGATAATTATGTGAAATATTTAATATTTTAAAGCCAAATATTTTGCACTAACACCCTTGTCAGCGATGAAAAATATTCCACGATTTATTGGTATCTGATGAAACTTACATTAAAAAAAGATAAAACAGTTGAATCTGATAAATTTTATCAATAATTTTTAAATGGACGTCACGACCAACACTCAACGGCGGGTCATCATATAACTAAGACTCGCGTCGGGGGAAAAATTATTATAATCAAATAAAGCGCTAAACCACCACCATCACTGCTAGTATCACCACCCCTGCTAGTATCACTACCACCATCACTGCTGTACCCACCACCATCACTACCACCCTCAGCATCACCACCACTGCTATTCCTCCCAAATCACTGCTAGTATCCCACCATCACTCCACCCTCAGCATCACCACCCTGCTAGTATCACTCCAACACTGCTAGTACCCCCACCATCACTCCACCCTCAGCATCACCACCACTGCTAGTACCCTACCACCACACTGCTATATCCCCAAATCACTACCACCCTCAGCATCACCACCACTGCTAGTATCACTCCACCACACCTAGTATCACCATCACTCCCCCCTCAGCATCACCACCACTGCTGTATCACTCCCCCAAACACTGCTAGTATCCCCAAATCCTCCCACCCCCAGTTCACCACCCTGCTAGTATACTACCACCAACACTGCTAGTATCCCCAAATCACTCCCCCCTCAGATCACCACCACTGCAGTATCACTACCACCACCAACCCCCACATCCACCCTGCCACCACCACTGCGGTTATCCCACCCCCCCCAAAATTAAAAAAAGGCCCCCCAAGATCTCCTCCATTGTTATCAAGTAATTACTCAAAAGTTAGCTGGGTTTCTACGAGTGTTAGCCGCTAGACTAAACTTCCCAAGTGGAGTTGGTCATTGCCCTTCTAAGTGTAAAATGTAATTAAGGGTGAAATGTAGAGACTGAGGGCCAATTTTGATCATATTCATAGGTAATGGCTTTAAAACCCCCAGGAGTCATATAGCATCTAAGAATAAGAGATCCGAGTAATTCCCAAATTTTTTGGATCCGAGACCTTCATCAAGGTGTCAGACCGGGTCTCGGGGGATTTTCCTAAATCCACCGGTAAATAATTACAATTAATAGTAATTTCCATCCTCAGGGCCCTGGGTTAATCTCTGCTCTGGTTCACAATTATCCCCACGTAAAGGGCCCAAATCACTTTTTTTAATAAATAAACTTATTATAATAAAAGGATCAACCAAGGGACTGGGAATCACTCCCAGGAGGAGGATTAGAAAAAAATTATAAATATTTTTACCATTTATCGAACACTTCGCTATCACACTGGTGCTTACACTTGTTGATATATTCTTCACTTTCAGCCCGAAAACCCCCTCTAGCTGTGACTACAAACCCAAGTTCCATGCTTTAGGGAATCTCAGCCTCCTCTTTTTTCCCCCAATTTTCCCCTATGATGAAGGAACAAGGTATCTCTTGTTTTACCCCTACAATTCCCAAACTCAAATGAAAATTTGTCCCCCAACATCATATCACCTCTTCAATGGCGTGTCTGGGGAGGCAGTAAGGAAAAGCCAAAATTGATGCAGAAGGCTAGTTTCCTTTAAGAAATCAAAATCCTCATTGAAGGTGGCACTGGGGAGAGGGCTAGTCAGAGTGATTCTGGGTGTGGTTAGTGGTATGTACACTTGCTAACATTTTTTTGGGCCCTATCCACGGTCTTCCTCTTTTCTATCCTTTTTTATTTAATTTTCTATCCACGTTCTTCCTCCCTTTCTACCTTTTCATTTATTTTTTTATTCGTATTGTCATTTAAATTTTATATTCAATAACAGTATGGATGGCGGGGTTTAAATAACTTGTCCCCAGAGATAAAACCCAAAAAAATTTTCTCTTCCTTTCCTGAGTATTTGTCTTAAATGGGTTTTTTTCCCCCTTTTTTTTTATGTCTCTTTATTTCATTTACTACCTAGCCTTCTTTTCCCTTTTGTTATTAAGTCATACTAAACAAGATAATGCGAATTACTGAAGAAACGTTTCAAAACCATTTATTGGGAAAATGTGAGAGCTTTATTAAGTCTTGATAAAAACTTTAACGAAAAAAAATTTTTCTAAAAAATTTGTGAAATTATTTTTAATAGCTCCTGTTTGCGTCTGGGGTATTTTCCTTTGGGTTTTTTTTTCTCTTTTTTGAAAATTAAACCCATTTCATCATTCAGCACTTGTAAATGCGATTTGTTCTTTGAAAAAAAATCCTCCCCTTAAATTATATTATGAATCTTAATATCTGAAGAATAATGAAGTGTCTAGTGCCTACCTCACAGGGCGCTTATGTTTACTTAAATCTATGTAATGATTGAGAATATGTTGATAATGATGGTGTAAATGATGAAAGTTAATGATTCATGAAGGTCTGCCAGTACGGGTCGTGCCCGGGTCTTTTCCACGGGTGACTAAGATACTAGTGCACTTATTGTGTTTCCCCGAAGGGTCTTTTCGATCATCGCCCCCCCCGGCCGTCTCAGAACAGGTCTTCCGGAAAAAAGGCATGATCAAATAGGCTGTTACTGTGAATTATGAAAAAATGGTGATAATGCAAAAACGACAGGTGATGATATTAATAATCACAGACAACAGTAATAAAACAATATGACTCTTCATGTCCCTTTACTGTGCATTTACAAC
>WNWK01051040.1:0-12623 GCA_009830355.1 Cherax destructor
AGTGTAGCTCTAGCACCCTAATATAGGTAGTTATAGGCCTGAATAGGCAAGCATTAGATTATGTTAGCTAACGAGAACTGGCAGCTCTACACTTGAATCTAGGCGGGAAAGAGCCCAGTTCCTTCTTACCAGAGCAGACCCCACACGGACAAGTCGTGCTGAGATTAGGCAGCACACCCCACGTGACCCAACATCTGTCCTGGGGCCACGGAGGAGATCCCAGTACCGTGGACATCTGCCTCCATCCAGACCCTGTCACAGTAAGACTAGGCTTTCTTTCTCTCAGTATCTGGCCAGTTTTCTGGGGAAAACGTTAGTGAGTTAACTGTGGGTCTTAGGCGGACGGACGACTCGTGTTGGTATGTACCAGCGTCGTCCCCTAAGTTCAAGTCTGGAAGCTAGTGTTACTTACTGTATATATTACTCAAGGACTTCCCAAGGAACCAGGGGACTCTGAGGTGCAGACAGGACACTAATTTCACCATCTTTTGCAGACAAAGTTTCTTCACTGCACATGGTGTTAGGAGGGGTTATATATAAGGAAGACCAGGACACATAGCCACCTTTTTTTCCAAGTAAGTAATCTCCCTTCTAGTATTGTGTAGGCAGTGTGGGGTTCCCCTTACTGCAATCAGCTAGAAATTTGTACCATAGCCACTGGTAAGTCTGAGAGAAGTGTCTCAGAGTGTCGGTGTCGACAGTGCTTGCCCAGAGTGCAACTTACAAGAGGCCAATACAAACAAGTTTCTACATCGTGTATGATCCTCACTATCAACACTGGTCAGCATACCTCGTGTATGATCCTTACTCACCATTATTAATATACCTCGTGTATGATTCTCATTCACCAATACTGATTAATATGCATCGTGTATGATCCTCACTCATCAATACTGATTAATATACCTCGTGTATGATCCTCACTCATCAATACTGATTAATATATCTTGTGTATGATCCTCACTCACCAATACTGATTAACATACCTTGAGTATGATTCTTATTAATCAATATTAATCAACATACCCCATGTGTGATCTTTATTTTTCAATATTGATCAACATACCTTGAGTATGATCCTCACTCATCAATACTGATTAATATACCTTGTGTATGATCCTCACTCATCAATACTGATTAATATACCTTGTGTATGATCCTCACTCATCAATACTAATTAATATACCTTGTGTAGGATCCTCACTCATCAATATTGATCAACATACCTCATATGCGATCCTTAATCACCAATACTGATCAACATTCCTCCAGCTAACATGCCTCGTGTATGATCCTCACTCACCAATTGATCAACATACTTCCTGTATGATCCTTACTCATCAATATTGATCAACATACCTCATGTGTGATCCTCACTCACCAATATTGATCAACATACTTCGTTTATGATCCTTACTCACCAATATTGATCAACATACCTCCTGTATGATTCTCACTCACCAATATTGATCAACATACCTTGTGAAGAATTAGATACATATGCAACATCTGGGTGTTTAATTGTAGACGTTTCGCCTACCAGTGGCTTTATCAATACAATACAAGGACACAGTGTGAAGAACTATATACAAAAGATGATGGTGCTTATATACTGGTGACATGTGTAGGACGCGCATTGTCACTGGTAGGCGGTATTGTATACCATTTATGTACAACTTGTCAGACACTGCAACATCATGTAATCTTGGTACAAAGGACATCTACACGACCTTATTTCTTACTACCGGCCCATTCCTCGGGTATGACCCTCCACTGGGGAGTCCCACCTACCACTGACAATGTCGTCTGCTACCCGTCCCTCACCTGACGCCAGTATATAAGCACCAAGCTCCATGACTGTGCTTCGACGTACCAAGTAGTTAGACT
This sequence comes from Cherax destructor, assembly GCA_009830355.1. NCBI lineage: Eukaryota > Metazoa > Arthropoda > Malacostraca > Decapoda > Parastacidae > Cherax > Cherax destructor. The sequence goes on from WNWK01051040.1 coordinate 1,888, forward strand.
GTTGGGTTTAGTCCTGACTCTTTCTCTTCTCCTTCAGCTCTTCCTCTCACCGGCTATTCTTCTTCTGTCCCCACTTCCCCCTCGCCCCTAGTGGGTCCTTACCTGAGAGTCTGAACTGACTAACTGTGCTTCAGTCCCTTGAAGGCTACGGTGCTTATAACCAACTCCAAGGCTGAGGGACTGATTACCTCATCTTCTGTATATAGTTCTTCACATTATGTCCTTGTACTGATACTCACTGGATGGCGAAACGTCTTCAAATAGATATCCAGATGTTGCACACGTGCCTAATTCCTCATACAGTCGGTATTACATACCATTTTTGTACAACATACCTTGTGTATGATCCTCACCAATATTGATACACATACCTTGTGTATGATCCTCGCTCAACAATATTGATCAACATACCTGCAACAAAATATGCGTATTAAAATAAAATAATATGTAAGAGGAGAGTAAGACAATGTGTAAGACAATGGTAAAACATTAGTAAGAAATAACACTATGAAAAGAGAGGAGTGAGACAAAACTGTGTTAAGACAATGGTTAGGCAAGAGTGAGACAAAACTGTGTTAAGACAATGGTTAGGCAAGAGTGAGACAAAACTGTGTTAAGACAATGGTTAGGTAAGAGTGAGACAAAACTGTGTTAAGACAATAGTTAGGCAAGAGTGAGACAAAACTGTGTTAAGACAATAGTTAGGCAAGAGTGAGACAAAACTGTGTTAAGACAATAGTTAGGTAAGAGTGAGACAAAACTGTGTTAAGACAATGGTTAGGGAAGAGTGAGACAAAACTGTGTTAAGACAATGGTTAGGCAAGAGTGAGACAAAACTGTGTTAAGACAATGGTTAGGTAAGAGTGAGACAAAACTGTGTTAAGACAATGGTGAGGCAAGAGTGAGACAAAACTGTGTTAAGACAATGGTGAGGCAAGAGACGGTATGAAACATTTAATTTACATTCAATGTTTCCCGTTTCTCCGCATCTCTCTCTTTCTAACTTTCATCTTCTATTTTGTCTATGGAACTTAGTTCTAGTGTCAGGGAACTCATGTTTCAAATTCAGGTTACTCATACTCTCTCCTCAGCTTAGTTCAGTAAGGTTTATGCATTTGTTGAAAGTGAATTTATTGAGTACTCCTTCATTAGTGTAAGCGAGGAGCTGGTCAGGTTCATTATGTAAGTCTGTATTTTAGATGGAAATTTGCTTTTACAATGTTATGCTCAGTTCCAGATCCTTATTGTCAACATGAGGTCAAGGGTATTTTTTTAATCTGGTTACTTCCACTATTTTCTGAGAGTTCATCTGTGTGTGAGTTGTCTAGTTTCTGACTCTAAGAGTAAAAATACTCTGGAGGGTCATCAAAGGCAAGACGGTCACAAATAACGCGTATTATGTTATTACTTGGTTTAACACCTAATATTACCTGTGTTATTACTTGGTTTAAGACATTTTGAGAACTTCCTGTGGTGTACCTGGGGACATTTTGAAAACTCCCTGTGGTGTATACCTGGAGAGGGTTTTGGGGGTCAATGCCCCCGCGGCCCAGTCTGTGACCAGGCCTCATGGTGGATCAGGGCTTGATCAACCAGGCTGCTACTGTTGACCGCACGCAAACCGACGTACGAACCACAGCCCGGCTGGTCAGGTACTGACTTTGGGTGCCTGTCCATTACCTTCTTGAAAACAGCCAGGGATCTATTGGTAATCCCCTTATGTATGCTGGGAGGCAGTTGAACAGTCTTGGGCCACTGCCAATTATTGTGTTGTCTCTTATCGTGCTAGTGGCACCCCTGCTTTTCATTGGGGAAATGTTGCATCGTCTGCCAAGTCTTTTGCTTTCATTGGGAGTGATTTTAGTGTGCAAATTTGGTACTAATCCCTCTCTCCCGCCTGCGTTCTAGGGAGTACAGGTCGAAGAACTTCAAACATTCCCAGTAATTGAGGTGTTTTATCGCAGTTATGTGTGCCGTGAAAGTTCTCTGTACATTTTCTAGGTCAGCAATTTCACCTGCCTTGAAAGGGGCTGTTAGTGTACAGCAGTATTCCAGCCTAGATAGAACAAGCGACCTGAAGAGTCATCATGGGTTTGGCATCCCTAGTTTTGAAGGTTCTCATTATCCATCCTATCATTTTTCTAGCAGATGCGATTGATACAATGTTGTGTTCTTTGAAAGTGAGATCCTCTGACATTATCATTCCCAGGTCTTTTACATTAGTTTTTCGCTCTATTGTGTGGTTGGAATTTGTTTTATACTCCGATATAGTTTTCACTTCCTCACGTTTTCCATATCGGAGTTGAAATTTCTCCTCATTGAACTTCATATTGTTTTCTGCGGCCCATTTAAAGATATGGTTGATGTCCACTTGGAGTCTTGCAGTGTCTTCAATGGAGGACACTGCCATGTACCTGGGGATCTTTACCTTTGATTTACCTTTTATGGGTTCCGAGGGTTTTTCTACTTCCAGAGCCCGGTCATGGACCAGGCTCATCTGGTGCTAGCCTGGTCAACCAGGCTGTTGCTGCTGTCACAGCCTGGTTGATCTGGCACCTGGTGAAGATACTTGTCCAGTTTCCTCTTGAAGACTTCTACACTTGTCCCAGCAGTGTTTCTGATATCTTCTGGTAAGATGTTGAATAATCTGGGTACATTTCTTTAATCTTGTAAAACCTTGGCAACAGAAACATTATAAGTTATTTGACAACATATTATCCAACTGATTACCACAAATATTCATTCTGATACGTTAATGTACGATAACAATTTTGTTTGCTATATCAGATGCAGTTTTAAATCAAGACATGTGACAAAACTAGAAGAGTATGCATTGAGGAAGGTGTTTATACAATCACACAGGCTTCCCTTCAAGACGGGTTATGATGTCCTGTGGCTAGGTTGGCAGTGCACTCACTTCACACAGTGTCCGGGGTTCAATCCCAGGAACGGGCGGAAACGATGGGCATGTTATCTTACACCTGCTGTCCCTGTTCGTCTAGCAGTAAGTAGGTACCTGGGTGTAGTCACCTTACACCTGCTGTCCCTCTTCACCTAGCAGTAAGTAGGTACCTGGGTGTAGTCACCTTACACCTGCTGTCCCTCTTCACCTAGCAATAAGTAGGAACCTGGGTGTTAGTCGACTAGTGTGGGTTGCATTCTGGGGGATATGATTTTATTCGGATTTTTAACCCAGGAGGGTTAGCCACCCAGGATAACCCAAGAAAGACAGTGTGCCATCAAGGGACTGTTTTATTTTCATTGGGATTCTCAATCTTGTCCCCCAGAATGCGACCCACACCAGTCAACTAATACCCAGGTACCTACTTGTTAGGTGAACAGGACAACAGGTGTAAGGAAACGCTTGCAATGTTTCTACCCTTGCCAGGAATCGAACCCGGACCCTCAGCGTGTGAAGCAAAAGCGTTGCTAGCCAGGCCAAGGGCCCCGTGGCCTCGTTGAAGTCGATGAGGCATTAATTCAATGATGGGTGGCTAACACCTGGCTAAAAATCCAAACAATTCTTATCTTAACCATGCCCCGTGGCCTGGTGGCAAAGCTCTCGCTTTACACGGTGAGGGTCAGGGTTCGATTCCTGGCGAGGGTGTAAACATTGGGCGTGTTTCCTTACACGGGTTGTCTATGTTCACACATCAGTAAAATAGGTACCTGGGTGTTAGTGGACTGGTGTGGGTCGCATCCTGAGACAAAACTAACCTAATTTGGGAGAAATGCTGTGCATAACAAGGGTCTTTCTATATAGTAATATGTCATTGATGTCAGCTATGGTCTGTATACCTTGTACATGTACTTGTAGAAATAAAGATATTATTATGAATGGTTGGTTACGTTGAGTGTAAATTATGTAAGTATCCGCGTGAGGTGCGTCAGTTTTGTGTCATAAGAAAACAGAAAACGAATATTTGAAGACTGACTAAGAACTTCCAAATAGAATATGATAGTAAGATAAGATAAAAATCTGCACATGTTCAACACTTGGGTATCTAAATTTACTGAGGAAATGTTTCGCCACACAGTGGCTTCATCAGTCCTATTCAAAGAAGAGTGTTCTTTTCAAGATTGATGGACTGATTACATCGACTCCAGGCTGAGGAGACTGATTACCTCAAACTCCTTATGATCTTCATCATTCTCCTTTGTATGGACTGATGAAGCCACTGTGTGGTGAAACGTATCCACAATAAAGATACCCAAGTGTTGCATATGTGTCTAATTTATCAACTTGTCGGTTCTCTGAACCATTCACCTACAGATCAAATTCTATTTGGATTTTTAGCCAGGGGGAGGGTTAAGATAAGATTTCTTCGGATTTTTAACATCGGAGGGTTAGCCACCCAGTATAACCCAAGAAAGCCAGTGCGTCATCGAGGACTGTCTGTCTTATTTCCATTGGGGTCCTTAATCTTGTCCCCCAGGATGCGACCCACACCAGTCGACTAACAACCCAGGTACCTATTTGCTGCTAGGTGAACATGACAACAGGTGTAAGGAAACACGTCGAAATGTTTCCACCCGCCGGGAATCGAACCCGGGCCCTCCGTGTGTGAAGCGAGAGCTCTAGCCACCAGACCACCGGGCCACCCAGGATAACCCGGGTTAGAGAGGGTTAGCCACCCAGGATAACCCGGGGTATGGAGGGTTAGCCAGCCAGGATAACCCGGGTTAGGGAGGGTTAGCCACCAAGGATAACCCGGGTTAGCCACCCGGATAACCCAGGTCAGGGAGGGTTAACCACCCAGGATAACCCAGGTTAGGGAGGGTTAACCACCCAGGATAACCCAGGGTAAGGAGGGTTTTCCCCCCAGGATAACCCAGGTTAGGGAGGGTTAGCCACCCAGGATAACCCGGGTCAGTGAGGGTTAGCCACCCGGATAACCCAGGTCAGGGAGGGTTAGCCACCCAGGATAACCCGGGTTGGGGAGGGTTAACCACCCAGGATAACCCAGGGTAGGAAGGGTTTGCCACCCAGGATAACCCGGGTTAGGGAGGGTTAGCCACCCAGGATAACCCGGGTCAGCGAGGCTTAGCCACCCGGATAACCCAGGTCAGGGAGGGTTAGCCACCCAGGATAACCCGGGTTGGGGAGGGTTAACCGCCCAGGGTAGGGAGGGTTTGCCACCCAGGATAACCTGGGTTAGGGAGAGTTAGCCACCTAGGATAACCCGGGTTAGGGAGGGTTAGCCACCCAGGATAACCCAGGGTAGGGAGGGTTTGCCACCCAGGATAACCCAGGTTAGGGAGGGTTAGCCACCCAGGATAACCCGGGTTAGGTAGGGTTAGCCACCCAGGATAACTCGGGTTAGGGAGGGTTAGCCACCCAGGATAACCCAGGGTAGGGAGGGTTAGCCACCTGGGATAACCCGGGTTAGGGAGGGTTAGCCACCCAGGATAACCTAGGGTAGGGAGGGTTAGCCACCCTGGTTAACCCAAAGTAGGAAGGGTTAGAAGCCCAGGATAACCTGTGGTGGGGAGGGTTAGCCACCCTGGATAACCCAGGGTAGGGAGCATTAGACACCCAGGATAACCCAGGGTAGGGAATTTTAGACACCCAGGATAACCCAGAGTAGGGAGGGTTAGACACCTAGGATAACCCAAGAAAGTGCGTCATCGAGGACTGTCTTATTTCCATTGTGGTCCTTTAATCTTGTTTCCCAGGATGCCACCCACACTAGTCAACTAACACTCAGGTACCTACTTACTGCTAGGTGAACAGTGACAGCAGTTGTAAGGAATCATACCCAATATTTCCACCCATGTTGGGGAATGAACCACAGACATGAGCTGTGTGATGCAAAAGCATTGCCAACCAAGCATTAGTAGTAGTAGTAATAATAGTAGATTATGCTCGGATTATTAACCCAGGATATCCCAATAAAACCAAGTCACCAGACAAGCTTATTTCCACTGCAGTCCTTTAATTCTCTCTCCCAGGATGCGACACACACCAGAAACGTAGATCTATGTTGTTACTGCTAGCGCTCCAAACGTAGATCAACATTTTATTTTTCCTGTCTCCAAATCTGGCACAATTGGCCTGAGATGCCTGGTCAGTATAGAATGGGTCTTAACACTCGGTGTGGTGTGTGCAGTAGTATTAAAAAAATCGGGGACCACTTAGTACCTTGTGGGAGCACCAGTTTAATTGAGCACCAGCTAGAGCAAACAGCGTGGTAAACACCAGAGATTCACTGATATCATGTCATATTAACACTCCCCTTTTAAAAGGAAAGTGATGTTGACCCTGAGTTTAGTAGCTTTGAGATGGATGTGGCCACAAGTGGTTGAGGAAATATCAAAAACCTCAATAATAACCCATGTGCAACATCCTTTCAATTTTGATACCACTGGTAGTGTCATCTTGCCAGAATGTCCTATAACCTATGCCCTAAGTAAAGAGAAATGATTTTGGAACATGTGTAATACATATTCAGCAGGCCGGCTGGCTGATTGACTTTGGCTATTTCTCCGTCTGTATCTGTCTCTGTCTCGCTCTCTATCTCTGTCTCACAGGTACACATAAGTACAGTTATCATACATGGTGTAAATTACCTAGGATAACCCAAAAAATGCAAAGTGCTTGTAGATATAAGACATAATAAGCATGACTGGCAATACGACTCTGCATCCTGTGTAATACTTGTTGGTTCATTAGCAGCTCTCTCTGAGACAGGGAGACAAACAAACAAACAAACAAACAAACAAATTTTATTTCATTGCAGATTACATGGGTATCGGAAGTTACAATGTAAATTGAGTGCAAGGAGAGCCACTGACATGCCATGGCATTAGGGGCAGCTTATTCTAGTCCTTAAAAACTATGTACTTAATATTAGAAAAATTTATTGAGTTTATTCTAGTTAAAAATTATTTTCAAAATTACAATATGATGAAATTTTTCTGTTTAAATTATTATATAATGATATTAGATATTAGATTGTTACAGGTGTTAAGATTCTTGAATGATAATATGGAATTGAGATTATCTTAAGGAAAATAACATTGAGCATTTTTGACATTAACTTATAATATGAGTAGGGGGTAACATAATAGTAGTAACATATTATTAAAAATTGAGATTATCGTATAGGAAAGTAACAATGAGCATTTTTCAAAGTAGTTTATAGTATGATCATTTAGTTTTGGGTGAGTAGGTGGTTTTTGAGTTGAGTCTTAACCCTTAAACTGTCCACACGTAGATATACGTTTGTACGCGTACTGCTCCGAACGTAGATCTACGTTTTATTTTTCATTCGTTCAAATTTAGCGCGATAGGCCTGAGTCGCCTAGACATGAGAGAATGGGTCTGCGCCCTCAGTGTGCGCAGTATGAAAAAAATCGGGGACGCCTGGGTACCGCATGGTAGCCCCAGTTAGTTTCAGCTCCATCTTGGGTAAACATCATGGCACATCCTCGTGATTCACTCACGCCTCGTCGTATTAACACTCTACTATTCTCGGAAAGTGATAGAGAACGCGAGCTTAGTGGACTAGACAGTGATATAGCCACTAATAATCAAGGAATTAGTGAAACTATTGATGACAACCCAGATGACCCTCAGCCCATCACCTCTGGGGTGGCCAGTGTGGCCAGTGTGGACAGTGTAGCCAGTGTGGACAGTGTGGCCAGTGTGGACAGTGTGGCCATACCAGACCCTCAGCCCAGCACTTCTGGGGTGGCCAGTGTGGCCACAGACCCTCAGCCCAGCACCTCTGGGGTTGCTAGTGTTAGTACCCAAATGCAACTACGCAAGAGGAAATTATCATTTTCCATGTGTTATGATAGTGAAAGTGATATAAGTGACGATGATGAAATCGATTTTATGCCCATAGACGATTCGTCGAGTGACAGTGATTATCATTATTCCCCAGTGAAACGTACTTTTGGGCGTCATAACCTACGTTCAGGCAGTGTGCCATATGCAGTCAGAGGCAAGGGTCGTGGCAGGTCACAATCCAGAACCCCTGCCACTGATAGTGAAAGTGATAATGAAGGAGAGTATGCTGGGATGGAGGAAGAAGTGGTGGGTGGCACGGTGCTTGGTCCTCGTGGCGCGGTGTGTGGACAGACAAAGGACCACACGGCACCCTCTCAACCATGTGCTGGCCCCACTCCCGTCCCTCCTCCTTCTCCCCCACGTCCCCTGCCACAGGTCCACCCTGCACCATCTGATCGTGAATGGATTTGGACTGAACATACACCATTCGTGCCACATCCTTTCAATTTTGATGACAGTGGAAGTGGCATCATGCCACACTGTCCCATCACAAATGAGTCTACTGAGTTAGACTATTTTCAACTATACTTTGATGAGCCGATAATGAACCTGATTGTTACCCAGACCAACCTGTACTACCAGTATACAATGGACCATGTAAATGTTACAGAATCGTCACGGCTGCGCAGGTGGAAAGAAACAACTGTGGCTGAAATGTATTTATTCCTTGGCACTATCATGCTTATGCCACACACATATAAGAACAATATAGCAAACTACTGGTCCACAGACTCCTTCATTAGCACTCCAGTCTTCCGTGACCTCCTGTCCTGCAACAGATTCATTCTGTTGCTGAGAATGTTGCATTTCTCAGACAGGAATACACCAAACCGAAATGACCTCCTTTACAAAATCCGGGAATTATATATGTATGTCAAGCAAAAATTCAGTGCCTACTTTTATCCATTCAAGAACATTGTTGTTGACGAGTCCTTGGTTCTGTTCAAGGGACGACTGTCATTCAAACAATATATACCAAGCAAACGTAATCGCTTTGGTATAAAACTGTTTGTTATGTGTGACTGTGAGACTGGTCTTGTGTTGGATGTCATTATCTACACAGGGAAAAATACACTCGATGATACCATGATTCAAAGAAGAGTGTTCTTTTCAAGATTGATGGACTGATTACATCGACTCCAGGCTGAGGAGACTGATTACCTCAAACTCCTTATGATCTTCATCATTCTCCTTTGTATGGACTGATGAAGCCACTGTGTGGTGAAACGTATCCACAATAAAGATACCCAAGTGTTGCATATGTGTCTAATTTATCAACTTGTCGGTTCTCTGAACCATTCAACTACAGATCAAATTCTATTTGGATTTTTAGCCAGGGGGAGGGTTAAGATAAGATTTCTTCGGATTTTTAACATCGGAGGGTTAGCCACCCAGTATAACCCAAGAAAGCCAGTGCGTCATCGAGGACTGTCTGTCTTATTTCCATTGGGGTCCTTAATCTTGTCCCCCAGGATGCGACCCACACCAGTCGACTAACAACCCAGGTACCTATTTGCTGCTAGGTGAACATGACAACAGGTGTAAGGAAACACGTCGAAATGTTTCCACCCGCCGGGAATCGAACCCGGGCCCTCCGTGTGTGAAGCGAGAGCTCTAGCCATCAGACCACCGGGCCACCCAGGATAACCCGGGTTAGGGAGGGTTAGCCACCCAGGATAACCCGGGGTATGGAGGGTTAGCCAGCCAGGATAACCCAGGTTAGGGAGGGTTAGCCACCAAGGATAACCCGGGTTAGCCACCCGGATAACCCAGGTCAGGGAGGGTTATCCACCCAGGATAACCCAGGTTAGGGAGGGTTAACCACCCAGGATAACCCAGGGTAAGGAGGGTTTTCCCCCCAGGATAACCCAGGTTAGGGAGGGTTAGCCACCCAGGATAACACGGGTCAGTGATGGTTAGCCACCCGGATAACCCAGGTCAGGGAGGGTTAGCCACCCAGGATAACCCGGGTTGGGGAGGGTTAACCACCCAGGATAACCCAGGGTAGGAAGGGTTTGCCACCCAGGATAACCCGGGTTAGGGAGGGTTAGCCACCCAGGATAACCCGGGTCAGCGAGGCTTAGCCACCCGGATAACCCAGGTCAGGGAGGGTTAGCCACCCAGGATAACCCGGGTTGGGGAGGTTAACCGCCCAGGGTAGGAGGGTTTGCCACCCAGGATAACCTGGGTTAGGGTTAGCCACCGGGATAACCGGGTTAGGGGGTTAGCCCCCCGGGATAACCCGGGTGAATGAATCCGGTGGACATTTTTGGGTTAAAATTGATTTTGCAAATTATCTTAATATTTACTGGTAAAATTCCAGATTCGGGGGCCCCTTTTATGTGCATAAAATTTTTTACATGGGTTGATTTTTAACACGGGTATATCAAAAGGATCGTTTTGTGTTTTTGGGGTCCATTAAAGTTGGTGAGAAGAGTTTGACAGGGGGTTTATATTGGGATGTAAAGTTTTATATATGTAGTAGGCACAAGGAAGTATGAAATTTTTTCGGTGGAGTTTGAGACTTTTAAAAGGGGGATGCTGTCTAGAGTGGGGAATTTTTTTCATTCTGACTCGGCCTTTTGTTTGTTATAGTGGGCTAAGGGATTTAATTGTTGATCCCCATGCACAGATTCCATAGGGGAGATACGGGTAGATAAGTGAAAGATATAGTGCAAGGAGTGATTCAGGACATAATGCGTATCTTTTTAAAAATGCCTACTGTCTTAGATTTTCTTGGAAATTTTTTTTATATGTTTTTTAGTACTGTCAAGGGGATTTTAGAATTTCCCTGGGAAACTTGGGGTGGACCATTGGGGTTTTTAGGGGAAAATTTGTGGTTTGCCCCAAATTATGAAGTAAATTCAGATTTAAGTTTTTATTTTATCCATGTTGATATTTTCTTTTAATTTGGGGATTTAAATGTTGGAGTATAACTGGA
>WNWK01051041.1:0-12622 GCA_009830355.1 Cherax destructor
AGATATAGACAGAGATATAGACAGATATAGACAGAGATATAGACAGAGATATAGGCAGATATAGACACAGAGACAGCCAGAGACAGCCAAAGCCAGCCTGCCGAATATATAAGAACATAAAAAGAAGGAACACTGCTGAAGGCCTACTGGCCCATGCAAGGCAGGTCCATGTCACCCCCAGCTTAGACCAATGACCCACCTAGTCAGGTCACATCCTCTGAAGGAAGGAGCACAGCATCAGACCTAGTTGCACAAGCTAGTCAGGTCCAACTCACACCACCCACAGCCACTCATGTATTTATTGAACCTATTTTTACTTTCCTCTTATAAGGGAGTGTTATGCGACATGACATCAGTGAATCCATGGTGTTTGCCACATTATTTGCTCCAGCTGGCACTTAATTGAACTAGTGCTCCCACAAGGTACTAAGTGGTCCCAGATTTTTTTAATACTGCGCACACTGAGGGCGCAGACCCATTCTCTCATGTCTAGGCGACTCAGGCCTATTGCACTAAATTTGAAGGAATGAAAATAAAACGTTGATCTACGCTCGGAGCAGTACGCGTACAAACGTATATCTACGTTTGGACAGTTAAAGGGTTAATTATATCGTGTTTCCAACTTCTTTTACCAAAGGGCTGGCACTAGAAGCTTCTTGGGCTTGTGGTGGCTTATTTAGAATTTGCAAGCACAAAAACAAATGGAAAATATCTTATGAATGTGTGAGGTGATGGTCACTCGCCCATAAACAATGCACACTGACTGTGGTGTCGGAGGCAGGCTGGCTTTTTTTACGGGCCGCTGAATTGCACCGTGAGTATTTTTTGCTGAAAAAAGGCGCTGAAAGTCAAAATTCATGAAACACGATGCCGCTGAAACTTGGGGGTCCACTGTATTTGTGCTTTTATTTGATCTGAAACCAAACTGGCAGGGGTTGAGTATAGCGAGTGATGCTAGAAGAGTATAATCTTTTGCAGATTAATTTTTCAAAAATTTTGGATACCATTGGTTATTTACATCTGTTGGGGCTCCACCTTTGTGCACTGGGGGTAACCCTTGCTATCTTTAGTACTGTTGGGAAAGTGTTGGTTTCTAGTGATTTGTTGAGCAATATTGTAATGGTGGGTGAAAGGACATGAGATGCTCTTCTAAACAATAGTGGTGGAACTTGTGCTAAGTGTCCTGACTTGTTTTTCAGTAAATACATAATCAAGGTGTCCTCAATAGAAATAGTTGGAACCAGACAAGTTGGAACCAGACAAGAGGAGCTTGATAAACTTCCAACAAGGTTGTCACTCGCTCTAGTACTGGTACAGTGGACCCCCGGTTTACGATAGTCTCCAAACTCCCCCTTTTATGTAAGTTTATTTTTGTAAGTGCTTTTGTAAGTGTATTTTTGGGGGTCTAAAAGGACTAATCTAATTTACATTATTCCTTATGGAATAAATTGCTCGGTAATGGCACTTGAACAGCATTCTTGAACGAAAAAATGACGTAATCCGGGGGTCCACTGTACTTGGAATTTTGCTAGCTAGACTTGATCCTATGGTAAAGAAGAAATCATTTAATTTATTTTCTCTTTCTACAGGCTGGAGATATGGGTCACTGGGTTTAGTTAGGACAATATCTCTAGTTTTGGTCAACTTCCGAGAACCTAGGATTTGGGTGTACATGTTCCAGGTCTTTTTCAGATCACCTCTTGTTACAGCTATGGTATAGTGACTATTGTTTCAGCTATGGTATTGTGACTATTGCTTCAGTTATGGTATTGTGACTATTGTTTCAGCTATGTTACAGTGACGCCTCCAAGGCTTACTGCCTTGGACCACAATGTTTTAGAACACCCACTTTTTTTCTTCCTTTCTTGTAAGAAGTTTATTTTTTGTCCATGTCCATATGTATACGTATACATATATGTTTTTATTTTGTGTTCTGTGCCCTGTTCCTTGACATGGTCGAGGATGACTATGGGTAGAGGGTCGAGCAATGTATACCCTGCTGGGGGTTTATATTTCGCATTGGGCTGCTTTTATATTTCGTGTCACCAGTGCTGCCACCTTATGTGCCCTAGGCCTGGCCTCAGGCTGCAAGAGGCTGGCTCTGTCTCACTCTGGGCTACCTCAACCTAGAGGCAACAGGTGTACTCTATTCTCTCCCTTGCGGACAAGGGCCTGGCCTGTCAGAGCCGCCTTAAAACACTGCCTGTGTACCAAGAACCCATATTCATATACTAATGAATGCATCAAGAATTTTCTTAAAAAAACCCACCACCTCTATAATAGACATTGCCCTAAAAAAAACTAAACAGATCACAGCTAAGAGACTTAACAATCCCTGGCTAACACACAGCATCCTTAACCCTTTCAGGGTTATTGACGTACTAGTACGGCTTACGCCCTGGGGTTATTGACGTACTAGTACGCCTAAATTCTAGCGCCCTCAAATCAAGCAGAAACAGGCTGTTAGGCCTAGATGTGATAGAATGGGTCTGTGCAGTCAGTATGCTCAGTATAAAAAAAATTCCTGCACGACACAGTGCATAATGAGGAAAAAAAACTCTGACCATATTTTTGGTTTAAAACAGCGACTTTGCAGTCTATTTTCGTATGGTACTTATTGATGTATTCTAGTTTTCTTGGTCTCATTTGATAGAATGGAAGATATATTACAGAAATAGAGATGATTTTGATTAGTTTGACAATGACAAGTACCTTGAAATTGAGCTCAAAGTAGCGAAATGTTTGATTTTTGACAAAGTTCAAGAGTAAACAAATCACACCATGCGTCCAATACACATCAACTGGCGAGTATAATATTCATGCACAAGTGCTCTGATATTGTTTATACCATTTTTACAATGATGCAGTTGTATACATAACAGTAAATCTTCTATTTTTTTGTGAGAATAAAAATTCAAAATGATAAGCAAAAGTAATGTAAGAGGGGCCTGGAAATGTGACTAATGAACAAAGATGTTATTTTAGTGCCAGGAAAATCTGCCTTGTTTATTCTGGACCCTATTTTGAAATTGGCATCTTTTTTATTTTGCATGAAATAGAGATAAATTTGACTGGTTTCACAATGGCAAGTACCTTGAAACAGAGCGCAAAGTAGCGAAAATGTTCGATTTTGGCCGATGTTCAGGAGTAAACAAATCACACCATGCGTCCAATACACATCAACTGGAGAGTCTAATATTCTTGCACAAGTCCGCTGATATTATTTATATCATTTTTACAGTGATGCAGTTGTATACATAACAATAAATCTATTTTTTGTGAGAATAAAAATTCAAAATGGAAAGCAAAAGTAATGTAAGAGGGGCTTGGAGACGTGACAAATGAACAGAGAAGATGTTATTTTAGTGCCAGGAATGTCTGCCTTGTTTATTCTGGACCCTATTTTGAAATTGGCATCGTTTAAAATTTGTGTGAAATTGGCCAAATTGCCATTTTCTGACCACTATTTTGGGTAGTTGAAATTGGTAAATAGGCAGTTTCTTGTACTCAGTCGATAGACGAAATGGAGTTCTAGCAAAATAGCTATACTTTTAGTAGACTGATACATTGGAATGTGCCGAAAAAAGGGCTCAAAGTGGGCAAAATCGCTGATGCGTAAGTGTCATGGCTACCGCTAACTTTGCGAAAGCATAATTCCGTTAGTTTTCGATCAAATTTCATCATTTTTGTGGCGTTATGATCGGAAAAATATTCTCTATCATTCCATAAGAATTTTTTTTTTTTTTTTAAATTCGTGGACCCTGAGAACGAGTTTCAGAGACCCCTTGGACCCCCAAAGGGTTAATAGGTCCCACGACCACAACACAAGACACAGATCACTTTTTGACATACCCCGAGTCCATACCAATCAATGTAAAAATTCTGTGGACATAAAGGGCCCCAGAATCTGGAATTCATTACGTTAACCTTGTCTGAAAATCAATTTAAGACTCTTCTTAAAAATCACCTACTCACCCTAAACTAAATACTCATACTGTAACTACTTTCAAAAATGCTCAATGTTATTTTCCTTAAAATAATCTCAGTATTATATTATCATCCTCCTAAACACTTGTTGCAATTTAATATCATCATATTGTCATTTTGATAGTATAGTATCATAATATTGTAATTTGAAATTAAATATATAACTAGAATAAACTCAATAAATTTCTCTAGTATTGTTATTTTACTAGTATAGCATCATCATATTGTAATTTGAAATAAAATATACAACTAGAATAAACTCCATCTATTTCTCTAGTATTATGTACATAGTATATAAGTCAGTAGATTAAGCTGCCCCTAATGCCATGGTATGCCAGTGGCTCTCCTTGCATTTCAGTTTTATGATTGTAACTACCAATACCTATGTATACCTGCAATGAAATAAAAAAAAATTATTTTATTTTATTATTTATTTATTTATAAAGCATGACGTTGCCTCCAAAGCCTTATCATTCACCGCTACCAAGACGTCCACACACAAATTTCATTATATATTGTTCCAGCTATGATACTCTGACTATTGTTCAAACTATTATACTGTGAGTATTGTTCCTGCTATGGTACTGTGACAACTGTTCCAGCTATGGTACTGTGACTGCTGTTCCAGCAATGATACTGTGACTACTGTTCCAACTATTATACTGTGACTATTGTTCTAGCTATGATACTGTGACTATTGTTCCAGCTATGGTACTGTGACTATTGTTCCAGCTATGGTACTGTGACTACTGTTCCAAATATGATATTGTAACTATTGTTTCAGTTATGATACTGTAACTATTGTTCCAGTTATGATATTGTAACTATTGTTCCAGTTATGATACTGTAACTATTGTTCCAACTATTATACTGTGACTATTGTTCAGGCTATGACACTAACTATTGTTCCAATGAAACTGTAACATTGTTCAATCATGATACTTACTATTGTTCCAGTTATGATACTTATGACTATTTTTCCAACTAGGTTACCATGGACTATTGTTCCAGCTATGGTACTTGGCTACTGTTTCAGCAATGGTACTATCAGCTATTGTTCCAGCCATTTTACTGTTACTACTGTTCCAGCTATGGTACCATAACTATTGTCCCAGCTATGATAGTGACTATTGTTCCAACTGAGTTACTATAGCTACTGTTCCAGCTATGGTACTGTGACTACTGTTCCAGCTATGGTACTGTAACTATTGTTCCAGCTATGGTACTGGGATTACTATTCCAACTGAGTTACTATTGCTACTGTTCCAGCTATGGTACTGTGACTATTCCAGCTATGGTACTGTAACTATTGTTCCAGCTATAGTACTGTGTCAATTGTTTCAACTATGGTACCGTGACTATTGTTCCAACTAAGTTACTATGGCTACTGTTCCAACTATGGTAATGTGACTATTGTTCCAGCTATGGTACTGTAACTATTGTCCCATCTATAGTGCTATGTCAATTGTTTCAGCTATAGTACTGTAATTATTGTTCCAGCTATGGTACTGTAACTATTGTTCCAGCTATGGTACTGTGTCAATTGTTTTAGCTATGGTACTGCAACTATTGTTCCAGCAATGGTCAGCTGTGGTACTGTAACTATTGTTCGAGCTATGGTACTGTAAATATTGTTCGAGCTATGGTACTGTAACTATTGTTCGAGCTATGGTACTGTAACTATTGTTCGAGCTATGGTACTTAACTTTTATTATATTGTTCAGCAACTATGGAACTGTAACTATTGTTCCAGCTATGGTACTGTAACTATTGTTCCAGCTATGGCACTGTGTCAATTGTTCCAGATATGGTACTTTAACTATTGTTCCAGCTATGGTACTGTGACTATTGTTCCAGCTATGGTACTATAACTATTGTCCCATCTATAATGTTGTATCAATTGTTTCAACTATGGAACTGTAACTATTGTTCCAGCTATGGTACTGCAACTATTGTTCCAGCTATGGTACTGTAACTATTGTTCCAGCTATGGTACTGTAACTATTGTTCCAGCTATGGTACTGTAACTATTGTTCCAGCTATGGTACTGTAACTATTGTTCCAGCTATGGTACTGTAACTATTGTTCCAGCTATGGTACTGTAACTATTGTTTCAGCTATATTACTGTGTCAATTGTTTCAGCTATGGTACTGTAACTATTGTTCCAGCTATGGTACTGTAACTATTGTTCCAGCTATGGTACTGTAACTATTGTTCCAGCTATGGTACTGTAACTATTGTTCCACTATGGTACTGTAACTATTGTTCCACCTATGGTACTGTAACTATTGTTCCAGCTATGGTACTGTAACTATTGTTCCAGCTATGGTACTGTAACTATTGTTCCAGCTATGGTATTATGATTTTTGTTACTACAATGTATCTTAATCAAAATTTATACACAGTAATTTGATTGTTTCATATTCAACATTTTGTTAATCTCTCAGTGTTTGTTGCACTATCTCTAATATTTAATTTGCTGTGAGACCATCGTGGTGCACACCTCCATCAACACTTAAACACTCACAGCTTAGAAGGACAAGTTGCTAAATGTTAGAATTTTTCACTGCTCAACATGCTATTTTCTGATGCGTAATATAAGACCTCACATTCACATTAAGTTTAGTTTCTTCCATTGGTGTGTAAACCCCATGAAGAAAACATTTAAAATGCTGAATGTTCTGATGAGTAAGCAAGCATCAGTTGGGATCTGCATGACTCGTATGTCATTTTTCTTCCATGGCATGCAGATGGACATCATCTCTGCTTCTGAATATTTCCTGAGCCAACACCACATTTGCCAGGGCCTTGTAGATCCTCTGCCTTTCTTCACGTTTTGTAACATTCCATTCTGCTCCTCACATTTATCTGGTGTATGGGCAGTCACTTTTCTTGGCACACCAGACATCCCATCACATTGTTGTCTGTCAACCCAAATTTTTACAGATTGTCTTAGCTTTTTCTCTGCAGTGATTCAAACATGTGACTAACACTTGCCAGTTCCATGAATATGGGCCTTATTTTTTTCAGATCATACTGACCTACTGCCATGTGCATGTGCATATCATTTGCAATTCCCTTGTGTGTGGGCCTTGTTGTGTCAGCCTATTAGTAAGAGGATTCTTAAGTGTGCATAGCATACTCCAGGTCTTCAGTAAAGAGCCCTACTCTGTTGTTTTCTTCTGGATGTTATGTAGACATATTACAACATGCACCCAGGTGAATCTTTCATTTAAGGACCTTCAGGTGGCCATCAAGAAAACATGGGTCTTGTCCCCTCACCCTACAAGGACCCTCCCTGTCTACTGTCTGAGGTTTGCTGAGGGGTCAAGATTCCTGTGGAGCTAGTCTTTGGCCCCTCATCTGTGGTTAACCCATCCACCATTAGCTCTTCTGCCTGTAAGCAGGGTGGAGCCTCATAGTAACCAGTAAGTCTTATACACATGTTCCTTTTCCACATTTTAGTGGGTTATTTGCAACTCTTGCCTTAATAATAATTCTCTCTCTAGGTTTTGTTTAATTGTGACTCTACATAAATTCAAGACTAAAAAAAATAAATGTTATGATGCAGTAGTTGGAACAGTCAAGACTAACTCACAAATTTGAACAAACTCGTACCAAATTTGAACAAACTCGTACCAAATTTGAACAAACTCATACCAAATTTGAACAAACTGTACCAAAACATTGAAAAATGTCATCTCCATTTTGTGGGTTTGCTGTGACCAGCATTAAATAAGGAATAAAAGAAACATGTTGGGTACATGTACTGTACTACTTACTTTGCAGGGTTGCCAGAAAGTAAGAGCTCAGCAGTGGTAAGACTGTGAGCTATTAAAGGAATGGTCTGCTGTAGAGGTCGGTGTAAATGATGTAAGAAGTGACCAACCGTCACCATCAGTGTTCCATCATAGTCTTCGCTATCGGTCATTGTTCGTACTATTTCTTCTAGCACTGGAATTTTAGAAACAAAATATTAAGAATACACAAGATGCAATCTTGCTAAATAAAATACATGCTTTACATTTATTTACAAGATATCAGCTGATTTAACCCTTAACCCTTTGGGGGTCCATGGGGGGTCTCTGAAACTCGTTCTCAGGGTCCACGAATTTAAAAAAAAAAAAAAAAAAAATTTTCTTATGGAATGATAGAGAATCGTTTTCCAATCATAACGCCACAAAAATTATGAAATTTGATCGAAAACTAACGGAATTATGATTTCGCGAAGTTAGCGGTAGCCATGACACTTACGCATCGGCGATTTCGCCCACTTTGAGCCCTATTTTCGGCACATTCCAATGTTTCAGTCTACTAAAATTATAGCTATTTCGCTAGAACTCCATTTCTTCTATCGATTGAGTACAAGAAACCACCTATTTACCAATTCAACTACCCAAAATAGTGGTCAGAAAATGGCAATTTGGCCAATTTCACACAAATTTCAAACGATGCCAATTTCAAAATAGGATCCATAATAAACAAGACAGACATTCCTGGCACTAAAATAACATCTTCTCTGTTCATTAGTTACGTCTCCAGGGCCCTCTTACATTACTTTTGCTTTCCATTTTGAATTTTTATTCTCACAAAAAAATAGAAGATTTATTGTTATGTATACAACTGCATCATTGTAAAAATGGTATAAATAATATCAGAGCACTTGTGCATGAATATTATACTCGCCAGTTGATGTGTATTGGACGCATGGTGTGATTTGTTTACTCTTGAACATCGTCAAAAATCGAACATTTTCGCTACTTTGAGCTCAATTTCAAGGTACTTGTTATTGTCAAACCAATCAAAATCATCTCTATTTCTGTAATATATTTTCCATTCTATCAAATAAGAACAAGAAAACGAGAATACAACAATAAATAACATACAAAAATAGACTGCAAAGTCGCTGTTTTAAACCAAAAACACGGTCAGAGTTTTTTTTTCCTCATTATGCTTTGTGTGGTGCAGGAATTTTTTCATACTGCGCACACTGACCGCACAGACCCATTCTATCACATCTAGGCCTAACAGCCTGTTTCTGCTTGATTTGAGGGCGCTAGAATTTAGGCGTACTAGTACGTCAATAACCCCAGTGCGTAAGACGTACTAGTACGACCAAAACCCCGAAAGGGTTAAACTGTCCACACGTAGAAATACGTTCACGTGCGTACTGCTCCGAACGTAGATCTACGTTTTTTTTCAAATGCTTTTAACCTTGCCACAATAAGCCTGAGTTGCCTAGAGATTAGAGAATGGGTCTGTGCACTCAGTGTGTGCAGTACAGTGGACCCTCGGTTAACGAATACCCCGGAAATCGTGCAATTATAAGTATAATTTTGTAAGTTCTTGTGGAAGTGTATTTTGGGGTCTGAAATAGACTAACCTACGTGAAATTTTTCCTTAAGGGAGTAAATTCTCTGAATGGCATTGAGCAGACTTCAGGAGTGAAGTTTTTACGAAACTCGGGGGTCCACTGTATTACAAAATGTGGGAATGACAAACAAAATGCACTCTTCCTTTTCAACAAAAAGAACAATTTATTTTTTCTCAAAATATTCGGTCAGCTACGCACGTAAACGTATATCTACGTGTGGACAGTTTAAGGGTTATACTACAGGTGTGCCAAAGTATCAGTAGCAGCACTGGTGGGCATCAACTAATTTTGATGTTATCACTAACAGTGTCAGCAAAATATTTGGTATCATCCCATCCCTAATATAAACTATACTGCAAAACACACAGACATACCTTTTTCTATAACTGTTGCATTTTGAAGTTACAGCATAGTCCTTGTTGTGTAAGGAACGATGCTTAATATTTATTTAAAACAAGCCACTCTAGTTGTGGAATTAAAATTATTATTATTATAATCAAATAGAACCGCTAAACCACAAGGGTTATACAGCTGTGGAATTAAAAAATATTTAGTTTGTATATTTAAAAAAAAATACAAACTAAATATTTTTTAATTCCACAACTAGAGTGGCTTGTTTTAAACAAATATTAAGCATTGTACCATACACAACAAGGACTGTGCTATAATTTCAAAATGCAACAGTTATAGAAAAAGCTATAACTGTACTATACACATGTACAGTAGTATCTAAATGTAGTGTACAGTACATACAAACACTACCACACTATCTGTATATCAAAAACAAGAATCTACAAACAAATTATATTTCATGCTTGAATATTCTTCACAACTTAGTACAGTGGTACCTCGAGTTACGATGGTCCCCAAAATCGCCCTTTTATGTAAGTTTATTTTTTTAAATGCTTTTGTAAGTATATTTTTGGGGGTGTAAAAGGACTAGTCTATTTTACATTATTCCTTATGGGGATAAATTCGTTTGGTAATGGCACTTGAACAGCATTCTCGAACGAAAAATATCGTAACTCGAGGTACCACTGTACACTGTAAAGAATATTCAAGCATGAAATATAATTCATGGTAAAAAATCAGTACAGTAATTTAGTACTAACAGCCCGAAAATGCCCCGGCATGATAGTGGCATTCTTTGTAGTTAGCAAACCAAAATTGTAATTACACATTGTAACCTTTACAAAGAAATAAACCTTTACTTTACTACTTTACTCATTTCCACTCTTGTACAGTGCCCGCAGAAATAATCTGGACCTTCCCTTTATTATGAAAATCATTAAAAAGCAACATTATAAATATTATAGAACTAAAACTGAAATATTTGGTACTTATTTTAATATTTTGTCATTTCCCCTTGGCCCTGATGACCATTTGAAACTGTTTAGGCATGATTTTACTCTGATTCCTGAAGTAATCAATGGATAACTGGATGACCCAAATGTTCTTCATCAGCTGCTGCAAGCACAACATGGATGAAATATGACAGGATATCATTTTCCTTTTCATGACTCACGAAATCGTAATGACACGACTGCAAACAAACCATACCAGGCATTCTCAAAAGGATCAAGGACTGAACTATTTCTTGGCCACTGTAGAACCTCAATATTTTTCTCAGTAAGCCAATTGGTTACTTTTTTGGTCTTGCATCAGGGGTGCTATCATGCATAAAGGTAGTGCAGCCTCCATTATAAACAGTATAAAATAGTCTGCATTCATATTGCGTATTTGATTCTAAACTTCATCTGAGTGTTTTCTGGAGGTATCTGTCAACTCTCTGAGTTATTACAAGAGACTGCAGTATGTATCACCACTCAGTATTCCTGCATAACCCCAAGTGCCAGGATTTGTAGCTGCATTTAGTTTCATGTAATTTTGTACTAAGTGGATAGGATTTGTAGCTGCATTTAGTTTCATGTAATTTTGTACTAAGTGGATAAATATCGGTCATACAAAGATAAATAGTGAGGAAAAAACCTGTGTATTGGCTGGGAGACAAAATAAAGGAAATCTGTCACTATATTGGGTGAACAAAGTCCAGCATAGAAATATTACTTGCTGCTGACCATGGCCTCCAAACAGACGCTGTTCCTGCTATAAAACCTCATATTGGCTGGCCAAAGAGGATGTCTAAACACACAGATAGCATACTACACAAAGAACTACACAGAAATTCACAAATGACTGCATCAGAACTCAAAGAAATGCATCCTGAACTCGTCGATTCAGTGTATCCATCACTGCCTGCAAAAAGACCGCCTGCCAAGTTGTCATGCTGTAAGGAAACCTCTACTCATGCCCATATGAAGAAGGAACGCCTGCAGTTTGCAAGGAAATATGCCCACTGGAGTACTGATGACTGAAAAAAAAGTCATGTGGTCATATGAATCCACATTTCATATGAATCCACATTTCATATGACCAGCTAGCATGTGCTACCGAGCACATGCTAGCTGCAGTGTTTTAGAATCTCAGGTTAAAGTGCTGAAGAAGGAGGTTCTACTTCTTCAGGAGGAAAATAGGAGGCTGAAGCTTCGCCTAGGAGGGTTTGGGAGTGAGTGTGAGATGGTTGGTGCTGGTGAGGAGGAAATGGTTACCAACAGTGAGAGTGGCAGCCACTTTAAGTGGCAAGTGGTTCACAATTCAGGAAGAAGGAAGATAAGGAAGATTAATAGAGACGATGTGAAGGTAGGAAATTGATTCTCTGTTCTCCAGGACGCGTGTACTTCAGTGGTTAGTGAGGTTAAATGTACCACTGACTTCCCTGCTAATCAAGGTAAGAATATTCTGATTGTGGGAGACTCTCAGGTAAGATATATGGACCGTGCTTTTTGTAACAGAGATAGGAAGGTCAGACAGAGGGTGTGCCTCCCAGGAGCTGGTATTGGTGACATAGTCAGCAGGTTGGATAATATTGTGTCAGGTAATGGGAACAAGCCCATTATCTGTCTTAGTGCTGGTGGAAATGACATTGGGAAGGGCAGAAGACAGGAGCTACTAGATAAGTTCAGGTCAGCCATAGAAGTAGTTAGGTCTAAGGGAGGGATCCCAATCAAATGTAGCATTTTGCCTAGAAAGGGAGTGGGCAATGAATGGATGTCTAGGGCAATTGGTATAAATTGCTGGCTAGACAGCTACTGCAAAGAACTTGCAATTCCATTCATTGATAATTGGGACAAATTCTATGGCAAACGTGATATGTATGCAAGGATGGGGTTCATCTTTCTGGAGCTGGAGTGGTTGCATTA
>WNWK01051042.1:0-12622 GCA_009830355.1 Cherax destructor
GGAAAAGAGTAAAGTCTAACACAGACAATGACCAGTCTACAACAATTGACCCAAAATAATCAGACATCCACTGGAAAAAAACACAGGAGACAAAAACATTAGCTAACTCAGCCCCCAGCCCCAGGACTGACCCAGACCCAGCCGCCAGCCCCAGAACTGACCCAGACCCAGCCCCCAGCCATAGTGAACATCCAGATTTGGTTAAGGACGCCACCACAGCCATAGCCTCTAGTACAGATATAGTAGGGGAGTCCTCTTCCAGGGAAAATGTTGGCCCTATGTCATCAAAGGAGGAAAGCCCTGATAACAAGGAAAACCAAGGAGTGGAAAGAGAGGAAGAAAACGCAGATAATTCGGCAGAACTTTGGGAAGACACAAATCCAGTAAATATAGGCAGTCAAAACATATGCAGATTCTATGCAAAAGGTATGTGCCTATATGGCAGAGCTTGCTGGAATAAACACACTAGAAAATGTGCCAACATGTTAAGGAAAGGAAAGTGTCGTTTCAACAAAGAGTGCAGATACTTCCATCCAGTGATGTGTCAAACTTCAACACAGGCCAGAGAATGTTATGACCTGAGCTGCCCAGACCACCATATAAAGGGAACAGTACGCTATAGAGAAAGCAGAGAAAGGGAAAATGAAAATGACCAGCAATCTTTTTTAGATATAAGGGGAAACAACCAGATCAAAGAAAGAGACAAAAGGGGGAAATGGTACAGATGGGCAGCACAGCGGGAAACGCCAAGACAGGCACCAGCTCATCAGGGCCGTATGAACAAACAAAGTCAGTACTGGAGAAACCAGGGGTATGGGCACCAGGGGCCATACCAGGTAGGACATCACCAGTGGTACTAACGAAACACAAAGAAAGACCAAACATCATAAATGGTAACTCCTGCTTCATATTTGCAAATATTCAGGGTCTGAAATCAAATAAAAATGACAAAGTTAGTTATGTTAGTGGACTCCTATCAGAAGCAAATGCCAAGTTTGGAGGATTTACAGAAACATATATAAGGGATGTTTTGGACGGAGAGATTCAGATAGAAAACTATAACATGTATAGATGTGATAGAATTAATAGGTCACAGGGAGGAGTAGGACTCTATGTAAAAGATACTCTCTGTTGCACGGAAGTGCTGAACGCTACGAATGATATAGTAGAAATCCTCGGCATTAAAGTGGAAAATAGGAATCTAGTAATTATCCTAGTACAGTGGACCCTCGGTTAACGAAAGGTCCCGTTAACGAAAGCTTCGGAAACCGAAAGCTTTTTTCGTAATCGGTTAGCGAAAAATTCCTCGGTTACCGAAAGGTATTAGACGTGTCTCCCTGCTCCGCGCAAGCGCAGGACGCCAGTGAAGTGTTGTTTACCATTGAGAGAACATTACCTAGCGCGCTCTTTCAAAGATTCACAATATATTTGGTGTCTTTTTTGGTGGTTTAGTTATTGCCACTGTGAAATAAGTCACCATGGGTCCAAAGAAGCTTCCTAGTGGCACCCCTGTTGTAAAGAGAGTGAGGAACACCATCGAACTGAAGAAGGAAATCATAGAAAAATATGAGAGTGGTGTACGTCTGAGTGATCTTGCCAGGATGTACAAGAAAACTCCATCTACTATCGGCACTATCCTGGCACAGAGAAATGAGATCAAGGAAGCTAATGTTGCAAAAGGGGTTAATTTGTTAACGAAACAAAGATCGAAAAAAGTGGATGAGGTTGAGAAGTTGTTGTTGGTGTGGATCCATGAAAAACAGAGAGCGGGTGATAGTATTTCTATGGCGATAATTTGTGAAAAGGCAAGGAAGTTGCACGCAGATCTTGTGAAGACAATGCCTGCAACCAGTGGTGAGGAGAGTGATTTTAAAGCCAGCAAAGGCTGGTTTGAGAAGTTTAAGAAACGTAGTGGCATACACAATGTTGTGAGGCATGGTGAGGCAGCCAGCTCAGACAAACGTGCAGCTGAAAAAATTGTGCACGAATTCAAGGGGTTCGTAGAGGCTGAACAATTCCTCCCCCAACAAGTGTTTAATTGTGATGAAACAGGCCTGTTTTGGAAGAAAATGCCCAACAGGACCTACATTACTCAGGAGGAAAAGGCACAGCCAGGACACAAGCCTATGAAAGACAGGCTAACTCTTATGATGTGTGCCAATGCCAGTGGTGATTTTAAAGTGAAGCCTTTACTGGTGCATCACGCAGAAAAACCCACACCCTTCAGGAAACACAGTGTTGACAAGAATAAATTGTGTGTGCATTGGAAAGCTAACACCAAGGCATGGGTCACTACGGAGATTTTCAAGGAATGGATGACTGGAGTGTTTGGCCCTAGTGTGAAGAAATACCTCCTGGAAAAGAAATTGCCACTCAAGTGCCTCCTGGTACTGGACAATGCTCCTGCTCATCCTCACAACTTGCAAGAGTTGTTGCCTGACAACATAAATTTCATCAGAGTGAAGTTCTTGCCTCCTAACACCACTCCTCTCCTCCAGCCCATGGACCAGCAGGTCATTTCCAACTTCAAGAAACTGTACACCAAAGCACTGTTTCAGAGGTGCTTTAATATGACCAATGACTCTGAATTGACCCTAAGAGAGTTCTGGAAAGAACACCTCAATATCGTGCATTGCATAGGCCTTATAGGTAAGGCTTCGGAGGAAGTGACTTCCAGGACTCTGAACTCTGCTTGGAGACCACTGTGGCCGGATTGTGTCCAAGAGAGGAATTTTGAAGGATTTGAGGCTGACCCTGACCCTGACGACCCTGTGCCTGTTGTGGAACATGTTTTGGAAGATATTGTGGAATTGGTGAACAGCCTGGGGTTGGAGGTGAGTGGTGAGGATGTAGAAGAGTTGGTGGAGGAGCACAGGGTAGAGCTAACAACTGAAGAGCTGCAAGAGCTTCACCTGGAACAGCAACAGACCACAGCTGAGGTTATTGCTTCAAAGGAGGAGAGAGAGAGAGATAAGGAGGTGCCTTCTTCAGTGTTTAAGGAGATGTGTACAAAGTGGAATGAGTTGCAGACATTTGTTGAAAGATACCACCCTGAGCAAGCTGAAATGAGCCTTCTGTGCAACCACTTCAGTGACAGAACCAGGTTGTACTTCAGAAAAGTGTTGAAGAGTCGCCAGAAACAGAGGACTGTGGACAGTTACTTTATTAGGCAGGGGTCTAGTGACTCTCAAGCTGGTCCTAGTGGCATTAAAAGACCAAGAAGGGAAGTAACCACAGAGAGGGACTTGTTACCTGAAGTCCTTTCGGAGGGGTATTCCCCTTCCAACCACTAACACCCTGCTCCAATCATCATCTATATCTTCCAGATGACTGCAAGTCTCTTCAATAAAGGTAAGTAAATGTTATTGTTTTTTATTTTGAGTGATTTTTTTTTTTGTGGAACAAATTAATTGTATTTACATTATTTCTTATGGGAAATAAGGTTTCAGATAACGAAAGATTCAGATTAAGTAATAGCTCCTGGACCGGATTAATTTTGTTAACCGAGGGTCCACTATATATACAAACCACCATCAGCAACTGCCTAGGAATTCACAGAGCAGTTAAGGAAGATAGATAGCTACCTGGATAGGCTAGAGAATCCCACCCCAAGCATTTTAATCCTTGGAGATTTTAATCTCCCTCATGTAAAATGGAAGATGAGGCAACAAAATCACATGATCAAACACTCCACCTAACGACTATCTCACTGGCACCTATCCGAACACACTATTCCTAGCCCCGACCAACCCAATAGAAGATTCACTTATAATCAACACATTAAAAAACAAAGCAGGTGACCTAAATAACTTACCACCTTTTATATACAAAAAAGCCTCTCAAGTTCTCTCACCAATTATTGCAACACTCTTTAACAAATCCATCGAATCCTCTACCTTCCCATCAATACTCAAAATAGCGAGGGTCACCCCCATACATAAAGGAGGAGATCAAACAGACCTGAATAACTACAGGCCGATATCTAACTTACCACTTCTCTCCAAAATCTTTGAAAAATTAATTCATAGACATATATATTCCTACCTCATCTCCAACAACGTACTAACCACTGTCAATTTGGATTCAGGCCTAATAAAAATACAAATGATGCCATTATACACATGTTAGAAATAAATTACACTGCTCTTGAGAAAAAAGAAATCCCAGTGGGAATCTTCATTGATTTACGTAAAGCTTTTGATACAGTTGACCATGATCTGTTACACCTAAAATTATCACACTATGGTATAAGCGGGCACTCCCTCAACTACCTAAAATCATACCTTAGCAACAGAAACCAATATGTGTACACAAATGGAGCTAGCTCTACTGCGCAAACTATTACAGTAGGTGTCCCACAGGGAAGTGTTCTTGGCCCACTTCTCTTTCTCATTTACATTAACGACCTACCAAATGCATCTCAACTACTCAAACCCATACTATTTTCAGATGACACTACATACGTTATCTCGCACCCAAGCCCAGACATACTAGCCAACACTGTAAATACTGAATTGCAGAAAATATCTACCTAGATGATGACCAACAAACTTACTCTCAATATTGATAAAACCTATTTTATCCAGTTTGGGAACAGAGCTACAAATGCACCACTTAACATAATGATAAATGGGTCCCCTATCACAAAACTCACAGAGGGAAAATTCTTAGGAATCCATCTTGACAGTGGCCTCAAATTTCAGACACATATACAACAAATTTCCAAGAAAGTCTCAAAGACCGTGGGAATACTATCCAAGATACGGTACTATGTTCCACATCAGCTCTCCTTACCCTATATCACTCACTCATTTACCCCTACCTCACCTATGGAATCAGCACATGGGGCTCTACATCAATAACTCATCTCAGACCACTAATAACACAACAAAAGGCAGCAGTTAGAATGATAACACATTCACACTCCAGACAACATACTCCACCAATATTCAAAAACCTAAACTTACTCACCATACAAGACATTCATACTTTTTACTGTGCCTATTACATACATAGAACACTCTATGCAAATATTAACCCACCACTCAAACTTCTCCTTACCAATTTTAACAGGACACATGACCATAACACTAGACACAGATCACTCCTCGATGTTCCCCGTGTCCATCTAACACTATGTAAAAACTCAATGCATATAAAAGGCACGAAAATTTGGAATTCATTACCTGTCATTGCCAAAGGAACCCTGCATGTACCCCAATTCAAAACGATGCTAAAAAACCACCTTCTCACCCAAACCTAAATGCTCAATATCAAACATTCCCAACAAAGTAGAATAATCACTTAAATGTAAAAATCTGATTAATCACTTAAATGTAAAAACCTGTTATGAATAATACATACTAAGCTAACTGTTTCTATAACATTTACATTATAATGACCACTTAACTGTAACTGCAATGCAATTAATTGTTTTAAATTGTTATCTCACTCAATTAGTTGCATTGCTACAACTAATTGATATGTTCAACTTATATTCAAACTTTATAACTTAGATCCACAATTATACTTCTTCTTTCTTTCTTTCAACACGTCGGCCGTTTCCCACCGAAGTGGGGTGGCCCAAAATGAAAAACGAAAGTTTCCCATTTTACACCTAGTAATATATACAGGAGAAGGGGTTACTAGCCCCTTGCTCCCAGCATGTTAGTCGCCTCTTACGACACGCATGGCTTACGGAGGAAGAATTCTGTTCCACTTCCCCATGGAGATAAGAGGAAATAAGAACAAGAACTAGTAAGAAAATAGAAGAAAACCCAGAGGGGTGTGTGTATATACATATGCTTGTACATGAATGTGTAGTGTGACCTAAGTGTAAGTAGAAGTAGCAAGATGTACCTGAAATCTTGCATGTTTATGAGACAGAAAAAAGACACCAGCAATCCTACCATCATGTAAAACAATTACAGGCTTTCGTTTTACACTCACTTGGCAGGACGGTAGTACCTCCCTGGGCGGTTGCTGTCTACCAACCTACTACCATGTAGTCTACAAATAAATAGTCTTAAGAATGCCCGCAATGCACAGCATATTAGGGGCTTTTGGAATGTACATCTCATTAATACCTATGTATCATGTCTACCCAACTATGTATCACTGTACCATGTCTAAATAAAGTATTATTATTATTATTATAATGTTATACCAGAAATATATCCTGGGAGCCTGGCTCAACGGGCACATACCAGGGAACTAATGAGGCTTTGTGAAAAGTACTCATTAAACCAACAGATAATTGATCCCACTAGAAATGAAAATACCCTGGATTTGATATTCACAAACAATGAGGAATTAATCAGAGACATAACAGTTACAAAAACAATATACTCTGACCATAACATCATAGAAGTTCAAACGAGTATTAACTCAGGGTTAGGGAATTGCGGCACTAATGTTAGAGACGGGATGTTCATTCTTTTTTTTTTTTATTAACACATCGGCCGATTCCCACCAAGGCAGGGTGGCCCGAAAAAGAAAAACTTTCATCATCATTCACTCCATCACTGTCTTGCCAGAGGGGTGCTTTACACTACAGTTATCAAACTGCAACATTAACACCCCTCCTTCAGAGTGCAGACACTGTACTTCCCATCTCCAGGACTCAAGTCCGGCCTGCCGGTTTCCCTGAATCCCTTCATAAATGTTACTTTGCTCACACTCCAACAGCACGTCAAGTATTAAAAACCATTTGTCTCCATTCACTCCTATCAAATACGCTCACACATGCTTGCTGGAAGTCCAAGCCCTCGCACACAAAACCTCCTTTACCCCTCCTCCAACCCTTCCTAGGCCGCCCCTACCCCGCCTTCCCTCCACTACAGATTTATACACTCTCGAAGTTATTCTGTCTCGTTCCATTCTCTCTACATGTCCGAACCACCTCAACAACCCCTCCTCAGCTCTCTGGATAATAGTTTTGGGAATCCCGCACCTCCTCCTAATTTCCAAACTCCGAATTCTCTGCATTATATTCACACCACACATTGACCTCAGACATGACATCTCCACTGCCTCCAGCCTTCTCCTCGTTGTGACATTCATCACCCATGCTTCACACCCATATAAGATTGTTGGTATAACTATACTCTCATACATTCCCTTCTTTACTTCCATGGACAAAGTTCTTTGTCTCCACAGACTCCGAAGTGCTCCACTCACCCTTTTTCCCTCATCAATTCTATGATTCACCTCATCCTTCATAGACCCATCTGCTGACATGTCCACTCCCAAATATCTGAATACATTCACCTCCTCCATACTCTCTCCCTCCAATCTGATATCCAGTCTTTCGTCACCTAATCTTTTTGTTATCCTCATCACCTTACTCTTTCCTATATTCACTTTCAATTTTCTTCTTTTACACACCCTACCAAATTCATCCACCAACCTCTGCAACTTCTCTTCAGAATCTCCCAAAAGCACAATGTCATCAGCAAAAAGCAACTGTGACAACTCCCACTTTGTATTTAATTCTTTATCTTTCAACCCCACACCTCTTGCCAAGACCCTCGCATTCACTTCTCTTACAACCCCATCTATAAATATATTGAACAACCATGGTGACATCACACATCCTTGTCTAAGGCCCACTTTTACTGAGAAATAGTCCCCTTCCCTCCTACACACTCTAACTTGAGCCTCACTATCCTCATAAAAACTCTTCACTGCTTTCAGTAACCTACCTCCTATTCCATACACCTGCAACATCTGCCACATTGCCCCCCTATCCACCCTATCATACGCCTTTTCCAAATCCATAAATGCCACAAAAACCTCTTTACCCTTATCCAAATACTGTTCACCTATATGTTTCACTGTAAAGACTTGGTCTACACACCCCCTACCTGGGAAAGAATAAACCTAGAGCTATCAGACATATCATGGGAATCAGACATGAGCACCCTAAATCCCCACCAGTGCCTAGAGAAGCTGAATACAGAAGCATACAAGGTATGTATGAAACACGTACCATTGAGGAAACCCAGAAGATCAGATATAGAGAGAGAGCGTAGGAGATGGTACAGGAGAAGAAAACGGGTTACTGAATTGCTGAAAAACACAAATATGTTGCAACAGAGGAGAGATAGCCTTAACCGAGAGATCACTGAATTAGAGCAAAAACTTAAGATGTCATACCTGACAGAAGAAGTACAAAGGGAACAAAGAGCCATACAGGATATTGCAAGAAACCCAAAATATTTCTATTCCTATGCAAAATCCAAGCTAAGAACTACCTGTAAAATTGGGCCATTATTGAGAGGAGATTCGTATACTGACGATGAACAGGAAATGAGTGAAATCCTAAAGGAACAGTATGAGTCAGTGCTCAGCAACCCACTAAATGACAGCAAGGTAGAAAATGCAGAAATATTTTTCACTCCAGCAGAAGGCCGCGCAGACCACCTAAACGACATTAGTACAAATCCCATAGATTTCGAAAAAGAAATGGACAACATGCCCACTCACTCAGCACCTGGACCAGATTCATGGAATGCTTTATTTATAATGCAGTGCAAAGTACCATTAGCAAGAGCCCTTAGTATTCTGTGGAGAAAGAGCTTAGATCTAGGTGAAATAACGGAGGCCTTAAAGAGTGCAGACATAGCTCCTTTGCATAAGGGAGGTAGTAGAGCACTAGCTAAAAATTACAGACCAGTAGCCCTCACTTCTCACATCATAAAAATCTTTGAAAGAGTGATGAGACGGCAGATTACAAACTTCATGGACCAGCACTACCAACATAACCCGAACCAGCATGGCTTCAGAGCGGGACGATCATGCCTGTCACAGCTACTGAACCATTATGACAGAATTACGGAGGCATTGGAGGATGACCAAAACGCAGATGTGATTTACACAGATTTTGCAAAGGCGTTTGACAAATGCGATCATGGAGTGATAGCGCACAAAATGAGGGCCATAGGCATTACTGGGAAGGTAGGCAGATGGATATTTGAGTTCCTAACACACAGAACACAAAAAGTAGTAGTGAACAGGGCAAGATCCAGCATCAGTGAGGTCAAAAGCTCAGTGCCCCAAGGCACTGTCCTGACACCTCTGCTGTTTCTCATCCTCATAGCAGACATAGATAAAAACACCCAGCACACTTTTGTATCATCATTTGCAGATGACACTAAAATAAGCATGAAAGTCACTACGGTAGAAGACACTGAAAAATTACAGGAGGACATAAGCAGGGTCTTCCAGTGGGAAGTGGAGAACAACATAAGGTTCAATGGTGATAAGTTTCAGCTGCTTAGGTATGGAAAAAATGAAGAACTCAAAAGGAAAACTATATACAAAACGCAAGAGGGTCACCACATAGAACGAAAGGAACACGTAAAGGACTTGGGAATAATTATGTCTGCTGATCTGTCGTTTTAAAGACCATAACAAGACAAAGATCACAACAGCCAGGAAGATGACAGGGTGGGTATTGAGAACTTTCAAAACAAGGGAAATAATGCCGATGGTGACACTCTTCAAATCGCTAGTGCTCCCTCACTTAGAATACTGTTCTGTGCTGACGGCCCCGTTAAGGGCAGGAGAAATATCAGAGCTGGAACAAATTCAGAGATCGTTTACGGCTCACATTGAGCCATTGAAACATCAAAATTATTGGGAACGCCTTCAAGTCTTGAACATGTACTAATTGGAGCGGAGGAGAGAGAGATACATGATAATATATACTTGGAAAGTACTTGAGGGCCTGGTCCCAAATCTGCACAATGCCATAACAACATACTGGAGTGAGAGATATGGGAGAAAGTATAAAATAAACCCAGTGAGGAGCAGGGGTGCGGTGGGGACAATACGGGAGCACTGTATTAACATCCGGGGTCCCAGACTATTCAACATCTTACCTGAAGATATCCGAAACATGGCTGGAACCAGTGTACAAGCCTCCAAGAGGAAACTGGACAAGTATCTTCATCGGGTGCCAGATCAACCAGGCTGTGATGGATATGTGGGGCAGCTGGCCTCCAGCAGCAACAGCCTGGTTGACCAGGCAAGCACCAGACGAGCCTGGCCCATGGCCGGGCTCAGAGAGTAGATACTCTCGAAACTCTTCAAAGGTATATCTCTATCTGACTCTGTCTATCTCTGTCTCACAGGTACACAAATACAATTATACATAGTGTAAATTTCCTAGGATAACCCAAAAAATCCAGACAAAGTGCTTCTAGATATAATGTGTAAATATGACTGGCAAATACGTATTTATTCTTGCTCAGGAACCAGACGTGTTGGTTCAGGAGTGGATCTCTGTGAGACGGGAGAGCTAGTTGCTAGACGGATAGACAGATAGACAGAGAGCTTGACAGATAAAGAGCTTGACAGACAGAGAGCTTGACAGACAGAGAGCTTGACAGACAGACAGAGAGCTTGGCAGATAGACAGAGAGTTTGAAAGACACAGGTAGATAGAGTTTGACAGACAGATATGGTTGTGTAACAGTGAAAACAGAGGGGGATGCTCGCTCATCAAATGTCACCCTATATCTTATCTTATCACTTCACCATCGCATACGCTCACCAATTATCTTATCTTATCACTGTCAGCAGTGGACTGACTTGTTTTACATCATGCTTCAAGGGAACTTATTATTCTTATTCTTATTTTCATTATTCTTATTATTATTCCTATTATTATTATTATTATTATTATATACTCCCACATATCCAAAACATTGCTGGAACCTATAAATACTTTGTATATATTCTTAGACATTAGTAAATGACCAAAGCAGGTGTAAATGTCCACCTGTCAGTGTGTTTATGACAATTTGAGTACAATTTCAGTACCTAATATTAGTCTTAGAACAAAGAACTACTATAAACTGTAATTATCAGAACATAAAAATTAAATAAAATAATATAAAAACGAGAAAAAAAGGTATTATATCGGCAACACTTCTGCAAGCGGCAGGACTCTATGTTGCCGTAAGGTGAGCATTCAGTGCCAACTTCTTGGTCTCATATTACGGTAAGTACTGAGCCTAAATTTTTTTTTTATGCTATTACACTTAAAAAAAATGTGCTCTTTATTTCTATAAAAGAAAACGATTTTTTTTTTCAAAATATTCGGGGCACTGGGGTAGTAAACGTATATATACGTTTGGACCGTTTACGGGTTAAAATCGGTGTTAGGTTTTTTCACGAGAATTTTGGCTCGGTGTTAACGAATCCACTCGGAGTTGGCAATTCGTCCCGGACGCGTACACATGGCCTGGAGCGGGCCCAGCACTCAGCGTCAGTGTGCTATTGTTTACAAGCGAGCGACCAACACCCACGCATTCATACCAGACATATTGTCATTATTCCACTGTTTTTTAGTGCTTGCAACTGCTAAATAAGCCACCATGGGCCCCAAGAAAGCTCCTAGTGACAAGCCTGTGGTAAAGAATGTCAGAAATACGGTGGAATTGAAGAAGGAGATGATAGCAAAATATGAAAGTGGAGTGCTTATCGCTGAGCTGGCCAGGCTCTATGGCAAATCCCATTCAACCATCTCTTCCATTGTGGCCAAGAAAAAGGAAATCAAGGACACTGTAGTTGCGAAAGGTGCAAGTATGGTCACAAAACAGAGATCTCAAGTGCTGGAAGAAGTGAAAACTTTGTTGTTGGTGTGGATCAACGTGAAGCAAATAGCAGGAGATAGTGTTTCGCAGGCGATAATATCTGAAAAAGCCAGGCAGTTGCATGATGATCTCGTTAAGAAAATGCCTGCAACGAGTGCTGAAGTGAATGAATTTAAAGTCAGCAAAGGCTGGTTTGACAGATTTAAGAAGTGTAGTCGCATACATAGTGTTGTGAGGCATGGTGAGGCAGCCAGTTCTGACAAAAGTGCGGCTGAAAAATATGTGCAGGAATTCGTGGGGTACATAGAGGCTGAACAATTCAAACCCCAACAAGTGTTCAATTGTGATGAAACAGGCCTGTTTTGGAAGAAAATGCCAAACAGGACCTTCATTACACAGGAGGAAAAGGCACTCCCAGGACATAAGCCTATGAAAGACAGGCTAACTCTTATGCTTATGCCAATGCCAGTGGTGATTGTAAGTGAAGCCTTTAGTGGTGTATCATTCTGAAAATCCCGAGCGTTTAAGAGATGTGGTGTCGCCAAGTCTAATTTGTGTGTGATGTGGAAGTCTAACAATAAGGCATGGGTCACTAGGGAAATTTTCTGTGATTGGTTCCATGAAGTGTTTGGCCCCAGTGTGAAGAAATATCTGGAGGAAAATAATTTGCCACTTAAGTGCCTCCTGATAATGGACAATGCTCCTTGTGATCCTCCAGACTTAGCAGAGCAAATTGTGCAGGACTTTAAGTTCATCAAAGTGAAGTTCTTGCCCCCTAATACCACTCCTCTCCTCCAGCCCATGGACCAGCAGGTCATTTGCAACTTTAAAAACTCTACACCAAAGCAATGTTTCAAAAGTGCTTTGATGTGACCGTAGACATGAATATGACCCTAAAAGACTTTTGGAAAGCTCATTTCCATATCCTGCATTGTGTAAACCTTACAGGTAAGGCTTGGGAGGGAGTGACTACCAGGACTTTGATCTGCCTGGATTATTATTATAATCAAATAAAAAACC
>WNWK01051043.1:0-12620 GCA_009830355.1 Cherax destructor
AGGGGTGGTCTGGGGGTTTTGATGAGTTTGGAACCCATTTTTCCCAGGGAATTCCATGACATTTTTTCCAAGAGCCAAAATTTTCCTGAGCCTATTTAGATGAAATGATACTGGTGAGCCAAGTCTCAATATTTCTTGAGCTGGAATCTCCCTAAATCACAGCACTGTCTTCTGACCACAACTAAATGAGACCCAAATGTTACCCTAACAGTACAAAATAGTTCCACAAAAAAATTTCATTTTTCATATTTTGAGATAAAAGGGTGATCCCATCGGGGTGTCATCAAGTGTGTCTTGGACACTGAACTTCTCCCCGTCTGGCCATGGCTGTGAATGATGTTTTTGATTTCCCGGTATTCATTGTTTCTAACATACTATCCATTAGAATTTGGGACAGTTGAAACCATACAGTGTATTAATCAAAGGGCCCTTTGTCCCAAATATGAGTGTATACAGTGTGAGAGGATGCAGCAAAGCGGAAAGCCTCTGCATTATAAGGGGTTTTGAAAAGGTGTGCCCCAATTAAAGATGGAACTGTTAAGGGTCCCCCGGGGATACTGACACCCTTTTCCCCTGATGGGGAAACCCCAAATGGACCTTTGGACAAAGTATCAGCTGATATTGTTGTGTGATGAAATTTTTGCCACATGTTGGTGCCATATTCGGGGCCACGTGCTGGTACCATTTTGGGCCCGTATGCTGGTGCCACTGGTATACTAAAGTTATCCCCCCGTAAAATTGCATATTTCTGGTCAATTTCCTTCACTAGCTCCTTGAATAAACTGGCGAAGGATGAGAAGCCTGACACGACAACCAGAGGCTGGATGTATGACCACTTCACCAAATCTGGACACGTTTCCCCCCGCTTCGGTTAGTGAAACGTTTAGGTCTTTTTTGGCATTTGTCTACAGGATCAAATCCTACTCTCCCAATCAGGGGCTGACAAAAAGGGTGGCGAGCATTGTAAAAATAATTAGACTGAAATATGATAGAAAGCTGCTTAGGAGATAGAAGGCATCATGGGCATCAGTGTCACTGATCCTAGCTTCCATCCGTTTGAGGTCAGTTTTTTTTTCAAAATCTCACTGAGAGCGTTAGAACCAAGTAGGGGACCAAGGAGAGTACGAACAGCAGTGGGGAGGCCAGGAGAAGAAGTGTGGAGGATAGGGAAGTGTGGAGGCCGGAAAAGGAGTGTGGAGGCCACTAAAGCTCCTTCGACGCCTGCTGTTGCTTGTTCAACCATGTGTTTGATGGACAACACCAGTCAGCATTTGAGGAGTTTATGGAGAGGACTATATTCTCTCCTTGCTTTTGATAATTCGGGACGTCCTCTAGAAGGGATTTATTGGTACGC
Organism: Cherax destructor; assembly: GCA_009830355.1. Lineage (NCBI taxonomy): Eukaryota > Metazoa > Arthropoda > Malacostraca > Decapoda > Parastacidae > Cherax > Cherax destructor. The sequence continues at coordinate 1,355 of WNWK01051043.1, forward strand.
TTTAGTGTGTCATAGTCCAAGTACCAGTTATGGAGCACACTGGTCAGATCCTTGGTGACCTAGATGGCCAACAGGACACCTTCCCCTGAGTCAGGAAAGCGCAGGAAAATGGTTATGAGCATCTTTGAGTACCACGTCACTATTGACTGGATCAAAGACATTTTCATACAGTTTCATTCGGCAAAATGTTGCTTCGAATAAATGTTGGATGAATCTTATTGAAGCTACTGGCCAGTGGCTTACGCGACGGTCTGGAGTTTTGAGACTCTCTGACCGCGGTTCGAACCCCACCCGTGGTATGGTTTATACTTATGTATCTTGGTAAGCATGTCACACTGAGGGCCAGGGCAGGTTGACCTTACATGAGTTTTCCTTTTTCTCAGTATTACAGATTGTCTACTATGTATTTATACATTATAGATTACTATACCAAGTTAATGTTTATTTATTTTTTATTTTTGTAGCAATTTTGTTGGGACTCACCTCTCTGGTGGATCATTAATGTAAAATTTGACTAGAGTAAATGTTTCTGTTACAAGCAAAACAAATGCAGTTTAAATGCGGAAAATATCTGTGGAAAAATTATGATCTTGTGATGTTGCGATAAAGTGTGGAAGAGCCTAATAAAACAGCAGGAGGGAATAATTACCCCCAAAACTGCGCAGCGATTTGTGTCAAAATTTTGTGATTTCGAAATTACGTGAGTTCCATGTTTTCAACACTATTTCTGTACATTCAAATTACACTATAAATTCTAGAAAGAGATGATCTTCATTCATTATTAGCACAGTTATGTGATGAGGGAAGTCGTAATAACGTAACAATATAAGAAAGAACTGAAGAAACCATTTTTGGCGAAACGTTTTCTTTAATAAATGTCCTGAACTGTACATAGGTGTCTTTTTCCACACACATAAGAAGAAGAAACATTGTAGCAGGCCTCTTGGCCCATACTAGGAATTTTTTCTCAAACCCAAACCCACTAACAAAAATATTTTCTCAATAGGTTGTCATGCTACCCAAGAAATAAATTTTGATAACTCTATTAACTCATGTTCGAGTCCACTCAAATTAAACCCCCTCTTACTCATGTATTTATTTAACTTAAATCTGAAGCCCCCAAGGTTTCAGCCAATAACTCTACTAGGCAGACGGGACCACTCATTAACTACTCTTATTTCCAAACCGATATTTCCTATATCCTTTTTAATCTAAATTTATTCAATTTGAATCCATTATTTCGAGTTCTTTCTTGGAGGTATATCCCCAGGACCATAAACTGTAAACAAGTCTCTGGACGCCATGGGGAGCAAACCCATCTGAGCCACTCTTAAAACTAGCAGGGCAGTACGCTATCGCTATTTTAAAATTTTTTCTTATACGTTTAAAGATATATTTTCTTCATTTAGGCTAACATAAAAATTAATGATTTTGTACCAAAAGAACCTTAGAAAACTTACCTAACCTTATTATAACAGGTTCAATTTAATTTAGCTTTAACCAACTAAATATATTTTATATATTTTATATAAATTTACAGTAATTTAATGATAAACAAACGCAATGAAATATATTTTTTCGTTAGATTCAGAATGATTTTTGGTAAATTATTACCCTACACAAAAATTTTTGATTGCCTTATTCGCAAGATACGTTGCTATTTAAATCAAAATAGCAAGTTTTACTTATTCGGCATGACACACACACACACAAGCGGGGTGTCACAGGGGTCAGTCCTGGGACCAGTGCTGTTTCTGGTATTTGTGAACAACATGACGGAAGGAATAGACTCGAAGTGTCCCTGTTTGCAGATGATGTGAAGTTTATGAGAAGAATTCAATAGGACGAGGACCAGGCAGAACTACAGAGGGATCTGGACAGGCTGTCGGCCTGGTCCAGCAACTGGCTCCTGGAATTCAACCCCACCAAGTGCAAAGTCATGAAGATTGGGGAAGGGCAAGAAGACCACAGACCTCACTCAAGGAAAAGGAACTTGGGGTGAGTATAACACCAGGCACATCTCCTGAGGCGCACATCAACCAAATAACTGCTGCAGCATACGGACGCCTGGCAAACCTAAGAACAGCATTCCGACATCTTAATAAGGGAGTATTCAGGACCCTGTACACTGTGTACGTTAGGCCCATACTGTAGTATGTAGCGCCAGTTTGGAACCCTCACCTAGCCAAGCATGAAAGGGAAAATAGAGAAAGTGGAAAGGTTTGCTAAGGGGTATGTCCTACGAGGAGAGGTTAAGGGAAATCGACTTGACGACACTGGAAGACAGGAGAGAAGAGTGGATATGATAACGACATATAAAACACTGAGAGGAATCGACGAGGTGGGCAGAGACAGAATGTTCCTGAGATGGAACACAGCAACAAGGGGGCACAGTTGGAAGCTGAAGACTCAGATGAATACAGGGATGTTAGGAAGTATTTTTCAGTCAGAGAGTTGTCAGAAAGTGGAATAGGCTGGGATCCATACATAGCTTTAAGGAGAGTTATGATAAAGCTCTGGCGCGGTAGAGTGACCAGTAGCGGGCCCGTGAAGAGACGGGGCCAGGAGCTGTGACTCGACCCCTGCAACTACAACTAGGGGAGTAAACACACACACACACACACACACACATTATATATATATATATATATATATATATATATATATATATATATATATATATATATATATATATATATATATATATATATATATATATATATATATATATATATATATATATATATATATATATATATTATATGTGTGTGTATGAAACATTAAATTTCATCTCCTGCTTCTGTTTATCTCTTCTCATTTCTTACATTTCCATCACCTTTTTTGTAGTTACCAATAGGAAATAAGTGTTATAAGGTTCTTGACTCTCCGTAGTGGATGGGGCAGCAGTGTCTGGGTGTGGTAGGGCGCTGCAGATCTCAGTTCTTACGTCATAAATGGGTGTGTTCAGATCCTAAGAATTGTGTTCATGACATCTGTAACCACGTCATAATTGGCCATGTTCCTGTAGCAGGGCTGTGGGTAACCATAACAGATTAAGCAACAATTGATTTGGGTAATCTCCAAGTGTCCCTGTTGCCCCTTGCACATGTTCTGGGGAACCTTCAGGTTTAAGCCTCATCGAGCAAACCACATCGTGCACCTTTGGGTAGGAAGGGCCACTCAAGGAACCAGTCATCACGCAGTTGCTAAATCCCCCTTTATCTCTGCCAGGACTCTCACAGTCTGTCTAAGAGTACCAACTGGAATGGTACGTAAGCAAGGAGGACCAGTCCCAAGCCGTGAATTCAGTGCTATTTCAATAGAAATAAACAGAGAGATTTAAGTATTTACAATTTAGAAGCTTGAAATAGTCATATAACTGGACAAGATCAATACAACAGAAATGTTTACTTAGATTATTAACTCCCCAGAGTTAAGAGCGCAAGAGAGCCGAACAGTGTGCATGGCATCTTCCCAAAGGCAATACCTAGCTAATTGCTCATATTTTCATTTTCTTCTGAAAGTTTCTGTGTGACTACTTGAAAAGCTTTCACAATTGACTTCAGACTTTCAAAAATATGTATCTTAGTTAGATGGAAGCTTGGACTGGCACTCAGCAGTAAAGGTGCCTATTTGTCTATTTTATATTTTCCCTTGTCTATCGATATATATATATATATATATATATATATATATATATATATATATATATATATATATATATATATATATATATATAAAAAAGGGGTCGGAGGGAAAAGGGGTCATAAAAAGCTGTATGCACCGGGAGAAGAGGGGTGTGAGGAGAGAGAAAATTTTGGGAGATGTTAAGCGAATTTTAAAGAACGACCAAATGAGAATTTTGGGTTGGGGACCTAAATGCAAAAGTGGGAAAAACATGCAGAGGGGGGTGAGTAAAAAATTTGGGGGTGCCAGGTGAAAATAAAGCCCTTTGATTGAACTTTGTATAAAAGGGGGTTTGTTATAGGAAATACATATTTAAAAAAAAAAGGATAAATAAAAAAGAATGTGTAGGGCGTAATGACAGTAGTTTGTTGGATTTGTATTGATAGAAAAAAAGACTGTTGGTAGACTTCAGGATGTACATGTTTATAGAGGGCTCAGATATTCAGATCATTTTTTGTTTAGCTACGGGGGGGAGAAAAAGGTAGAGGGGATACAAGGAAAATAGAATCAGTAAGTAAAAAGAGGTAAGGTTTATAAACAAAAAAGGGAGGCGTTAGGGTAAGATATAAACAACTATTGGAGGATAGATGGGCTGGTAGAGTGTAGGCAATGGGGTAAAAATGTATGGGGTAGTTTTAAAAAATGTAGTGTTAGGTGTTCAGCAAAAGTTTGTGGTTACAGGCGAGGGGGTGCGGGGGGGAAGAGGCATTGGTGGAATGATGTTTAAAAGAGATAGAAAGGGGAGAAAAGTTAGCATATGAGAGGTTTTAAAAAGAGAAGTGATGCAAGGGGGGAAGAGTTTTGGAGAGAAAAAAGAGGGGTTAAAGTGGTGAAGCAATGAAAAAAGAGGCAGATGAGGGGGTGGGTGAGATGTTATCAGCAAATTTTGTTGAAAATAAGAAAAATTTTTGGAATGAATTAATAAGTTGAGGAAGCCTAGAGAACAAATGGTTTTGACATTTAAAAAATAGGAAGGGGGGAAGTTATTAAATGGAATTAAAGGGGTATCGGAAGATGGAGAGAATATTTTGAGGATTTTTTAAAATGTTGTGAAGACGGGGAAGCTGGATTTCGTTTTTAGGGCAAGAAAAACATCTTGTGGGGTTGGAAGAGCCAGTTTGGGTGTGGGGAAGTTCGTGAGGCAGTGGGTAGAATAAAGGGGGTAAGGCAGCGGGGATTGATGGGATAAAGATGAAATGTTAAAAAGGTGGGGATATAATTTTGAGTGGTTGGTGCTATTTTTAATAAATGTATGGAAGGGGAAAAAGGTACCTGGGTTTGGGCAGAAGCGTTATTTTCCTTTGTATAAAGGAAAAGGGGAAAAAATAAAAATTTGGGGGAATAAGTCTGTTATTTACCTGGTAAAGTTTTGGAAATTATTAAAAATTAAAAAAAAACAAACAGAACCAGATGAACAAGGGTTTTGGAAATAGGGGTTTTGGGCCAAGTGTTTGTAAAACATATGGTAAACAGTATTTGGATAAGGAAAAGATTTTTTGTGGTTTAGGGATTTGGAAAAGGCGTATGATAGGGAGATAGGGGCAATGTGGCAGATTTGGGTTTTGGAATAGGAGGAAGGTTACTGAAAACGTAAAAAGGGTTTTTATGAGATGTGGGCTCAGGTTGATGTTAGGGGGGAAGGGGGACTTTTCCCCAGTAAAAATGGGCCTTAGACAAGGATGTGTGATGTCCCGTGGTTGTTCAATATTTTATAGATGGGGTTGAAGGGGTGAATCGGGGGTTTTGGCAAGAGGTGTTGGGCTAAAGAAAAAAAGCAAATACAAAGTGGGGTTGCCAGTTGTTTTTTGCTGATGACACTGTTTTTTGGGGGAGATTCTGAAGAGAAGCTGCAGGGTTGGTGGATAAATTTTGGGTGGGGTTGTAAAAAAAAAAAAAGAAATGAATATGGGAAAAGGGAAAAAGGTATAGAAAAACAAAAAGAATAGGTGACGAAAGATTGGATATCAGATTGGAGGGAGAGAGATGGAAGGGTGGTGATATCGATTTTGGGAGTGGACTGTCGCGGATGGGTCTATAAAGGATGAGGTGAATCTTAAATGGATGGGGAAAAGGGGAGTGGAGCACTTCGGAGTCTGTGGAGACAAAAAAACCCTTGCCCATGGAAAAAGGGGGAATGTTAAGTATGTTATCCAACGCTCTTATATGGGTGTAAACAGGGGTGATGAATGTTCAACGAGGGAAGGCTGGGGCAGTGGAGATGTCATGTCTGAGGTCAATGTGGGTTGAATATAATGCAAAAATTCGGTTTGGAAATTGGAGGAGGTGGGATTACCAAAAAGATTGTCAGAGAGCTGAGGGGGGTTGTTGGTGGTTTTGGGCATGTAGGAAAAATGGCGAACAGAGTGACTTCGAGTGTATAAATCTGTAGTGGAGGAAGGCGGGTAGGGGTCGCCCAGGAAGGTTGGAGGAGGGTAAAAGGGAAATTTTTTTGAGGGCGGGTTTCCAGCAACATGTGTGACGTATTTGATAGGAGTGAATGGAGGCATATGGGTTTTTAATACTTGACGTGCTGTTGGGTGTGAGCAAAAATAACATTTATGAAGGATTCAGGGGAAAACCCGGGAGGCCGGACTTGAGTTCTGGGGTGGAGGGCATCCGGGACTCTGAAGGGGGGTTTTTCAGTTTTATAACTGTAGTGTAAAACCCTTTTGGCAAGCAGTGATGGGGAAAGATGATGAAAGTTTTTTTTTTTCGGGGCCCCCCTGCCTTGGGGGAATCGGGCCGTGTTTAAAAAAAAAAATAATATATATATATATATATATATATATATATATATATATATATATATATATATATATATATATATATATATATATATGGGGGGGAAAAGAGAGAGAGAATCCCAAATCTAAAACTTTCTGGGGGCCCTCATCCTCAGAAGCAATAAACATACCTCAGGGGAAAATAAGGGTTTTCCCCCCCAGCTGTTTGTACTCCCCACCCCCCATGTTCTATAACTTTTTATAGACAGAAAATACTGACAAAAAAAAACACATGAATACATTGGTACAATGTATCAAGATTATGAAACTTCGCTCCTCCGAAGCCCGGGCCGGGGCCCAGTATGCAGCAGCATTTTTCCCCCTGGATGGGCCCCACTGGGGGCCCGGAACGCGAAAGTGGCTGCCCTCGGTCCTGGTGGTGTCGATGGTCAAACCCAGTTCTTTAAGGGAAGCGTGTGGGTTTTTTTCCCTGATCCCAAAGGGCTCTGATCACAGGTACAAATTTATACTATTGGCTTGGTTTTTGTCGCCCATCACAGCTCCTCCCTGTGCCCGATGCTGATGGATGTAAGTGTCGCCCGCGTGGATTAAATCCCCTTCTAAGGCCCATTCTTCCAAATATAGATGGTGATCCTGTCAGGGCGGTTTCTGGATTGTGTATTTTGGGTGCTATGGTCGGACTCTCTCGGCTGGGCATCCAGCTGGAGGGGTTCTCTTTTGATGTCTTTACTTCATTGTGTCCATAATTTGGTTTTTGGAAAAATTAAGACCATGTGACCATATTGGTCCACGCATCCCCAAAACGACACTTATTCCTTGAATAGGGGGGCAAAGGGGGAGCCACTGCAATGGAGGAGTCTTAGGGTCGAGGGGGTGTTCCCATTGCCCAAATGGGAACCGTTTTAAGGAAGTCCCCGGAGGTGCACTTACAGCTTGAGACGGGCAGTCTCCCTGTCTGATGTTACAGCCCTCCAGGTGCTGGTACTACAGGTATTGGTTCTCAAAGGGCTGGTCCTCCAGGTACTGGTTCTCAAGGTGCTGGTACTCCAGATACTGGTACTCCAGGTGCTGGTACTCAGGTGCTCTTACTCCAGGTACTGGTACTCAGGTGCTCTTACTCCAGATACTGGTTCTCAAGATACTGGTACTCCAGGTGCTGGTACTCCAGGTACTGGTACTCCAGGTGCTGGTACTCCAGATACTGGTTCTCAAGGTGCTGGTACTCCAGGCACTGGTTCTCAAGGTGCTGGTACTCCAGGTGCTGGCACTCCAGGTGCTGGTACTCCAGGTACTGGTTCTCAGGTGCTGGTACTCCAGGAACTGGTTCTCAAGGTGCTGGTACTCCAGGTACTTGTTCTCAAGGTGCTGGTACTTCAGGTGCTCTTACTCCAGGTACTGGTACTCCAGTTGCTGGTACCCCAGGTACTGGTTCTCAAGGTGCTGGTACTCCAGGTACTGGTACTCCAGGTGCTGGTACTCCAGGTGCTGGTACTCCAGGTGCTTGTACTCCAGGTGCTGGTACTCCAGGAGCTGGTAGGCCAGGTGCTGGTACTCCAGGAGCTGGTAGGCCAGGTGCTGGTACTCCAGGTACTGGTACTCAGTGCTGGCACTCCAGGTACTGGTACTCCAGGTGCTGGTACTCCGGAAAGCCAGAGATATAAACATGAAAGTGGTATTGATGTGCGGGTCTGCACAAATCTCTTGATCAGAGTTTGACAAGGGTGATATAAGGATCAGCAGATCCAAGTACTTACTGAAGCCAAAGACACAAGCTGCAATTTCTGATTGACTGTGCCCTCCAGCTGATGCAATCATGCTTGTCAGTTGACTGGATTATCTCGTTGCCTACATCTGGTATACTAGAAATCATTTAAGGAAATTTCTTATATATGTTAGAAACAAGACTGAAAAGTATGATAGAGTATCTAGTTTCTTCATCTTTACAATAATGACAACATCAAGAATGTCACTTGCAATACTTGGCTTTAGTGAAGCGACACAAACTTTATGTGACCTTAGACACGCAATACCTCCTCAGAAAGTGATCCTCAGAGTGACATAAAGTGATCCTCAGAGTGACATAAAAGTGATCCTCAGAGTGACATAAAAGTGATCCTCAGAGTGACATAAAAGTGATCCTCAGAGTGACATAAAAGTGATCCTCAGAGTGACATAAAAGTGATCCTCAGAGTGACATAAGGTAAAATATACCTCTTCAACTTGCATGTGAGGTCACTCTTAGCCATTTTGGGACCTGACCTCCAAGTGCCGCAAGAAATCTTTGCTAAAACAATAACTAACAATTGATCTATGCACAATACGTGAAGTCAATGTTATGACTGTACAGTAAATGGTACACTTGGCTACGTAAAGAGTGGAATGTATATTATATATATTGTCTCAGATGATAATAGCAATTTTTTATTTTTCTTCGCCTTTTTGAGGTAAAAAAAAATTCAATATTGTGTCATAGTGACTGGGACAAACTACAGCAGAATATCAGAAAATTTCAAGGCAACAGCACAACAATATGCTCCTTGCAGCAGATGTTAGTTCGGGTTACCACATCATGGTAGTCATGATGCCTTATGTAGTCTTTCTTAAATTAGTTTTCTTTTTACTGGCAAATATGGACGATGTCACGGCTGGGGTCTCACTTTTATTCACGATATGGTTTAAAACAGTTGGAAATATGTCACTGGTCTGAAAAATAATAACTAAGTTTACATCAGCTCCCGTTCTCAGATTCTTGAAAAAAACCCTAATGTCTTAGAGCTCACTATCAAACGCAACATGTCTTTCCACTCTGGATGTTGGACCCCCGCAGAGGATGCTGTATATTCGGGCTGACTCCTTGATACTGACGTGGGTTCCCGTGTCCTTACCCCCAGTTATGTCTTCTTTACCAGCAGGGACCTCAACATGAAGCGTGCAGTTGCACCTCAGCACCAGCATATTCTACCAGCGTGCAGTTTCACCTCACACCAGCATATTCTACCAGCTGATGCAGTTTCACCTCAGCACCAGCATATTCTACCAGCTGATGCAGTTGCCCCCACACCAGCATATTTACCAGCTATCGTTTCCCCCAGCACCCCATATTCACCAGCTGATGCAGTTGCACCTCTGCCGAACTCTCCTGCTGGGGTGCTGTGGGGTGGCGTGGGGGAAGGAGACTACAATAGCCCTAAAACAAGATCTGATACGCTAATGAATCTAAGAATGTCACTGACAGCTTTGACTGAACTAAAATAATTTCCACTTATTACTTTCACTCAAAACACATTTGAATTATACTTAGAAGGATGAATCCCTCAATTCAAATGACAACGAGTTAAATAACAAATTATTAGTTATTTCATTACAATATTTTTTTTACTCAACTCATTTGGAAAATTATATAAAGTACTGTGACACTGTACAGTAGTGACATGTTAAAACAAATAGTATGTGTTATTACATAGATCTTGCTTATGATGTTGTTAGACTCTTGTCTGATAACTCTTCTGTACATGACTGAAGAAGCCTACTATGTAGGAGAAGCGTTTCGCAGTAAAGATGTCTTACTTATTAGTAACATTACTCTCCACGTATCATCTTGCTGGTAATTTTAATCAAAAGTATTTTGGATTATACATGAGAGACACAAAGTGACAGACAACAGAGTATTTGCCTCAGACATGAACGGTATTAACGTAGGATTACTTGTGAACTTCCAAGGTTGCCATCTGTGATTTCCATTTGTGAAGCTTCAAAAATTTTTTCTCGTTTCTAGAATGTCACTAATAAATACGCATCACAGAACGGTGGATGTTGAACCCATGGCAGGAAAGTCTTACCCGGCCATGAGTTCGAAACTCATCCTCTTTCGTGACTTGTTTGCGATCATGGTGAGCAGTTCGCCATTAAGAAGCCCTGACTTCAAAGTCAAGGCTTCTTAATGGAAGGTTTGATTAGTTTTTTTGATGTGTATGTCCAAATTTCGTAATTTTTAAAAAATTGGAATATTAGTGTCCATGTGATAACTTGTGAATACCACTTCTGAATTGCCTTAAATCTTCTACATTACTATTTATTTTATTATTGGTGGTACAGTTTGGCTAATATTTAACTGCATTAAAAACTTATGCCTCTGGAGGATTCTCATCACTTGCATTGAGGTATAGATGGTTGGGGTTGTGCAATACGGGGGTACCTTATACCTCTGATATACCTATGATGAGTTTCGAGAGTCTCCCTCTCGGAGCCCGGCCATGGACCAAGCTCGTCTGGTGCATGCCTGGTCAATCAGGTTGTTGCTGCTGGAAGTCTGCTGCCCCCCATATCCATCACAGCCTGGTTGATCTGGCACCTGGTGTAGATATTTGTCCAGTTTTCTCTTCAAGACTTCTCGTTCTGATATCTTCTGGTAAGATGTTGAATAATCTGGGGCAACGAATGTTGATACAGTGTTCCTTTTTTGTGCCCACCGCACCCTTGTTTTTCACTGGGTATATTTTGCCCTCCTCCTATTTCCCCCAGCTCCAGTATATTGTTATTGATTTGGGACCAGACCCTCGAGTACTTTCCAGGTATATATTATCATTATCTCTCTCCTCCGGTCCAGTGAGTACATGTTCAAGACTTTAAGGCGTTCCCAGTAATTTAAGTGCTTTACTGTCTCTGTGTAGACCGTAAACGATCTCGTGTTTGTTCCCCCTCTGATTTTCCGCTACCGGAGTTTGGGGGGTATTCCGGGGATCCCAAACCCCCCCCCGGCCCCTTCCATGCCAGGCCTCCTGGGTATCAGGGGCCGATCAACGAGGTTTACTGCTGGGCACGTAGTCCCAAAGTAC
>WNWK01051044.1:0-12620 GCA_009830355.1 Cherax destructor
TATATATTTATTAGAAAACGTTTCGGTCCTGGAACTATGATCAGGTCTCAGGACCGAAACGTTATCTAATAAATATGTCCTATTGTGTGTTTACTTGTCTTTTTAAATCAATTTGTGTGTATTAGTTACCAAGGTTTATAGCACACATTACATGTACGTAACTAGGCAGGTCCCAGCTTGCAACACTAAGTATCCCTGTAGATCTGACAACGTTCTAAGATATTATAACAGTGGAGGCATTATGTTTTTTTAGCGAAATGGGTAAATTTCTTTTGGCGTGGGTCTTAGTTACATGACTCGCTCCGTTGAGCTTTGGGTGATGTGCTCGAAGCCTTCCTCTGGTTTGCTGTAAAAGTAATGTATTACCTAACATGATGTGATATATAAGCCTCTCTGTATATAACAAAGCTTGATCGGGCATTCTCTGCGTATATCATGCTATATATTCCTTTGGTCTATCTGGGCAGCGTTCTGTGGCCCTGGCTGGCCAAGGGTATAAGAATTAATGGTCCATGGTCAGAATTTCAGAATTCCTGTACACTTCCAGCACGATCCAGTATGCAACTTCGTGCCACATCCTTCAGGAGAAACGTCCACCAATATGTTGTTATTTTATTATGAGTTTTTGGTTAAAGGAAGGTGAGAAAGTTGAGGTCAGGAAGTTGTGTAGCGAGATGCGAGATGTCGCGAGAGTAGAATAGTAGTCTAATAAGCGTATGGTAGTTCAGAGGATGGCGAGAGTGGGTGGCATAACTAATAAGCGTATGTAGTTCAGAGATGGCGAGTAGTACTAATAGCTATATAAGCGCTATGGTAGTTCAGGAGATGGATGCGAGAGGATAGTACTAATAGCGTATGGTAGTTCAGGAGATGGCGAGAAGTAAGTCATAATAGCGTATGTAGTTCAGTGGTGAGGTAGTCTAATAGCATGGTAGTTCAGGATGGCGAGAGTAGTACTAATGCTATGATAGTTCAGAGATGGCGAGTAGTACTAATAAGCGTATGGTAGTTCAAGATGGTGAGAGTAGTACTAAAAGGTATGGTAGTTCAGGATACTATCTATCAGCACAACACCCTAATCCCTCGCTCTCCCAACTTAAGTTTCTTCCTCTGCACTGAAGGTCCTGTGGAAATCAATATGAAATCAGAGAAGTGTTTTATATGGTTAGATATTATGTAAAAATCGCGAGCAAGCGATACAAGATGCAAAACAACCACGTATTTGCTTGAACCTCCTCTTTTCTGCAACATTGCAAGCTCCTGATGAGTTGATTTCAACACGAAAGGCCTAGAGCTATCATTTAACTCCTTCAGTGGCTGTTTTGCATGGTTAGATACGTTATCTTACCTTAGCTTTTATCTAAAAATGTAACAAATGGGAGTGATTCGAGGAATGAGTTACCGCTGAGGGAGAGATGTTGTTAAAAGAGTCACATCAAGAGTCACATCAAGAGCAAATTAACTGGTAGCTGTTAGTTCTGAGACGCAATATTTAACTTTTAGCTGTCCGCAATGTAAAGCGAAACCCAATTTTTTTTTACAGACTGGTTTGCAAAGCCATGAGTAGTTATCTAACTTTAATTCATTACAGAGCTTAGCCTTACAATGAAAGCTATGCTACCACGTTCTACGGTGCATCCCACAACACTCGGCTAACACCTAGGACCTGATTTACTTCTAGGTGAACAGGGGCAGTAGGTGAGAAGACGCTAACACATGTCTCACATCTCAGAAATCAAACTTTTTTTTATATTTTATTATAAAAACCCAAACATTACAGTCTTAACAATATATATCACAAATTATCACATACACATGTGACTAAACAAATTACGTAAGTAACTCTTCACAAAGGTAAGCACAAATGCTTTAACATATTCTTGACAATAACTATTCATGGTTCACACAAACCATCAACATTAACTTACATCACCAAAAAGTGTATATTACAAAATCCAACAAATACTATTATGCACATATATGACATTAAACTGCCATACAAAGGCTTTCCTAAACTATAAAATAAAGCAAAACCCCCACTTTACTTTATTGCCCACCTGACAACAATACTCAGTCAAAACAATCCTTCTACATTATTCCCCTTTATGAAACATACATATGTGATACATCTTACATGGTATTTATATTATTAAGTCACATTCACATGTGACCCAAAAAATTAACCATAAATTCTTCTCAAAAAATAAGCGCAACACGCTTAAATATATTCAGACCATAACCTAAATCACGTTTAACACAGACCATCATCACAACATACATCACCTAAGGTTATACAAAGGTACTTTACAAACTCCAACAACACTATTATACACATATATAACTGAGAACTTCCCAAACATAGGATGTTCTAACCTATAAAATTAAAGTTGAAACCCCCACTTTATTTTACTGACCACCTGAACATACTATTCTGGACATCATAACTCCTTGTCCACTAACCCTTTTTTACAAAACATACATATGTGATCCACCTTACATATTATGTATGAACAGCAACATTTTATAACAGGTATTTAAGGAATAATTCCTATATATCAAAATTTTAACTACATATTGTTGTCTTACCAACACAAGTCATTATACACAAAAATAAAAATAACAACTTCGCTATCAATGGTTCTATAACACCATTCTCACACCATAAACTACGCTATGATGGTGCTATAACACCATTCTCACACCATAAACTACGCTATGATGGTGCTATAACACCATTATCACACAATAAACTACGCTATGATGGTGCTATAACACCATTCTCACACCATAAACTACACTATGATGGTGCTATAACACCATTCTCACACCATAAACTACGCTATGATGGTGCTATAACACCATTCTCACACCATAAACTACCTATGATGGTGTATAACACCATTCTCACTCATAAACTACCTATGATGGTTTATAACACCATTCTTCACACATAAACTACCTATGATGGTGCTATAACACCATTCTCACACATAAACTACCTATGATGGTGCTATAACACCATTCTCACACCAAAAACTATGATGGTGCTATAACACCATTCTCACACCATAAACTACGCTATGATGTATAACACCATTCTCAACAACTAGCGCTATAGCTCTACACCATTACTCACTAATAGGTGTATAACACCATTTCCTAAACCATTATTGCTAAACTACCATTTAACATAACACATTTCACACCAAACTATGCTATGATGGCTGCTAAACACCATTCTCACCAAATACGCTATGATGGTGCTATAAACCATTTCACACCTAAACTACTATTGATGTGTATAACACCATTTCACACCATAAACACTATGATGGTGCTAACCATTCTCCACCATAAACTACCTATGATGGTGTAAACACCATTCTCACACATAAATACCATGATGGTGCTATAACACCATTCTCACACCATAACTACAGCATAAGCTATAACACCATCACACCATATTACAGAGTTATAACATCTTTACATATAACTCGCTATGATGTGCATAACACCATTCTCACATAACCACTATTTTAAACATTTCCACATATAGTGGTGCTATAACACCATTCTCACACCATAAACTACCTATGATGGTGCTATAACACCATTCTCACACCTAAACTACGCTATGATGGTGCTATAACACCATTCACACCATAACTACGTATAGTGCTATAACACCATTCTCACCATACTACCATGGTGCTAAACACCTCTCACCATAAACTACTATTGTTATAACACATTCCACCAAACTACATGATGGTGTATAACACCATCACAATATTGTTACACCATTCACATCTAGTTTCCTTTCATACATTGATGGTTATCACCACACCTATGATGGTCTATAATCACAAACTACGCATGATGTTATAACACCATTCTCACTAAAACATGTGCAACATACATAAATAACATTCTTAACCATTTACACAACTATGATGGTGCATACACCATTCTCACCATAAACTACTATGATGGTAACCATTCTCACCAACACTATGATGGTGATAACCTTCCACATACTGCTGATTCTATAACACCATTCTACACCATACACCAGTGGTGCTATACACCATTCTCACATAAATACATGATGGTCTATAACCATTCTCACACCATAAATATATGATGGTGCTTAACACCATTCTCACCAAAATACTGATGTGCTAACCCTCACACCATAACCTATGATGTCTATAAACCATTCTCCCCATAACCTATGATGGTGCTACACCATTTCCACAACTACTTGATGGTCTATAACACCATTCTCACATAACTACTTGATGTCATACATTCCACATACTACTATGATGGTGCTATAACACCATTCTCACACCATACACTATGATGGTGCTATAACCCATTCTACACCATAAACTATGATGGTGCTATAACACTTCCACACATAAACTACCATGTGTGCATAACACCATTCTCCATAAACACTATGATGGTGTATAACACCATTCTCACACCATACACTATGAGGTGCATAACACCATTCTCACACCATAACTACTGATGGTGCTTAACACCATTCTCCCATAAACACATGATGTCATACACCATTCACCATAAACCCATGATGTGCACACCATTCTCACCAACTACTATATGGTGTTACCATTCCACATAAACTACGCTATGATGGTGCTTAACATCTACCTCACACAACACCTGATGCATACACCTAGATGGTGCTATAACACCATTTCACCATAACTACGCTGATGGTGCTATAACACCATTCTCACCAAACACTATGATGGTAAATTCTCACACCAACTACCATTGTATACCATTCTCACATAAACTAGATGGTGCTTACACCATCTCACACCATAACTACGCATGATGGTGCTTACACCATTCTCACACCAAACTACCTATGATGGTGTATAACACCATTCTCACACCATAAACCTGATGTGCTACACCATTCTACACCATAACTACATGATGGTGCTATAACACCATTCTCACACCATAACTACCATGATGGTGATAACCATTCTCACACCATAACTACCATGATGGTGCTATAACACCATTCTCACACCATAACACCATGATGTGATAACCATTCTCACCATAACTACTATGATGGTGATAACACCATTCTCACAAACTACTATGATGGCATAACACCATTCTCACATAACTACGCATGATGGTGCTATAACACCATCTCACACATAATACCTATGATGGGCTTAACCATTCTCACACATAACACATGATGGTGTATAACACATTCAACTAACTAGCATGGTGTATAACACCATTCTCACACCATAAATAGCTATGATGGTGCTATAACACCATTCTCACCATAAACTACCTATGATGGTGCTATAACCCATTCTCACACATAAACATGATGTTATAACACCATTCACACATAACTACACTTGATGGTGTATAACACCATTCTCAACATAACACTATGATGGTGCTATAACACCATTCTCACCTAAACTACATATGATGGTGAAACACCATCTCACACCATAAACTACCTATGATGTGTATAACACCATTCACCATAACTATATGATGGTGCTATAACACCATTTCACACATAAACTACGCTATGATGGTGCTATAACACCATTCTCACCATAAACTACACTATGATGGTGCTATACACCATTCTCACACCAAACACCTATGATGGTGCTATAACACCATTCTCACCATAAACTACCTATGATGGTGCTATAACACCACCACATAAACTACCTATGATGGTATAACACCATTCTCACAAACCTTGATGGTGTATAACACCATTCTCCACATAAATCTGGTTATAACACCATTCTCACACATAACACTATGATGTGCATAACACCATTCTACATAATCTAGATGGTGCATAACACCATTCTCACAATAAACTACCATGATGGTGCTATAACACCTTCTCACCATAACTACCTATGATGGTGCTATAACACCATTCTCACACCATAACTACCATGATGGTGCATAACCATTCCAACCATAACTAACTTGATGGTGCATACCATTCTCACACATACACCTAGTGTGTAACTTCAATAAACTATGGTGTAAAACCATCTCCCATAAACTACCATGATGGACATTTCAAACACATGATGGCTATAACACCATTCTACACCATAAACTACCTATGATGGTGCTATAACACCATTCTCACACCATAAACTACACTATGATGGTGCTATAACACCATTCTCACACCATAACTACCTATGATGGTGCTATAACACCATTCTCACACCATAAACTACACTCATGATGGTGCTATAACACCATTCTCACACCATAAACTACACTATGATGGTGCTATAACACCATTCTCACACATAAACTACGCTATGATGGTCAGCTATAACACCATTCTCACACCATAAACTTACGTTATGATGGTGCTATAACACCATTCTCACACCATAAACTACACTATGATGGTGCTATAACACTTATAAACTACGCTATGATGGTGCTATAACACCATTCTCACACCATAAACTACGCTATGATGGTGCTATAACACCATTCTCACACCATAAACTACGCTATGATGGTGCTATAACACCATTCTCACACCATAAACTCCTAAAAGATGTTAAATCTTTGCATAAACTAAACCTAATTTAACATTTTACATACACATGAACAACCATGCCACTTATAATGGTCTCTCCTATAAACAAACAGAAAGAAACCACAACTGTTGCTATTTACCATTACATTATCCCTACCAAAACATTGTCGACATGACAAACCTTACTAAACCATAAACTACGTCCAATGATGTTGAAAAACCTTTTACTCCATTCGTCACACAACCATGATGTTAAACCTTTTCACTAAACCAACAACTTACATCGTCACACAACCATGATTTAAAACTTGTTTCACTAAACCATACAACATATGTACACAACTGATGTTGCTGTACTAACCATAAACTTACATCGTCACTCAACCATGATGTTGAAAAACCTTGTTTCACTAAACCATACAACTTACATCGTCACACAACCATGATGTTGAAAAACCTTGTTTCACTAAACCATACAACTTACATCGTCACACAACCATGATGTTGAAAAACTCAAACCTAACTTGACCTATATGCATAAGTTATACTCAAACCAACAAACCAAAGATTACAAAAAATAACATAAGTTAGTCAAAGTCTGTTAAACATCAATAACCACCATCAAACCAAAGGAAACACTGCCACAACCTCAGGTAACCTATGCCCCCATACCCCTTAAAACCCACACTCAAACCCAACCACTATCACTACCCCCACACTAACCCACCTCCATCCACACAACCCCTACCCCACTAAGACATCCCTCCCCTAACTTTCCTCAAAACTAACACTCCCCTACCATCCCTCCCCAACCTAGTAACCCACCCACCGTCATATCTCTATAAACCTCCGAAAACTCTGTCTCCAACTTCTACCGTAAATTACTTCATTCCTATTTTTCGTTTTAACAAATACCGCAGCTAGAACCTTGACCATCACTACCCCTTCCACCTCTCTCATGCACCATATATTATACAAATAGTCTAACATAATGTATGTTATAGCCCTACGTACGCCTTCCGAATTCACTCAGCTCTAAACTCAGAGCACGTAACCCGATACTTTCCCCCCCTATCCATCCCAATACCCTGTGCAACCATAATGTTACCAACTCCAAGCTTTTACAAAAATACACTGCATGAAATGCCAGTCTCATATTCCCCACACTTTGAACAAACCCCATCTCTTGCAAACCCCATAATAAACAGTTGCCCCCTCGTAGCCAATATGCTGTGCAAAAACCTATAACCCAATTCCCTAACTCTTGGAGCCACCTTGACTTTGTTCAACCATCCCCAAATACTTTTCCACCCATATAAGGGAAACAATGCCTCCCCTTGCAACACCACCTCATTATTCTAATCCTATCCAACCTACGTAACTTAACCTTAGCAGGTTCACGTACCACTAACAGAAACCTAATGACTTTCTCGCACTCTACTAGCTCTTTGCCCCTCCACCATTTCCTCACTTCCTTCATTACCCCCCCTATTTTCCTACCCCTCCTACCTCCCATCAGCAAAAACTCTTGCTTCAAAAAAACACTTCTCAGGCGCCTTCTCAAAGGAACCAAACCCAAACCTCCCCACTTCACTCTCGTTTCTACCACCTCCCTACTTAACCAATGCCTACCCCTCCCCCATATAAAACTCAAAACACCTTTTTCCAGTCTACGCACGTCTTCCTCAACTAGAGGGAACACTCCCACTCTGAACCAAAGTTTACTATAAATCAGTACATTAATCACTACCACCCTTTGCAATAAAGTAATTTCCTTGGAACCCCAACCCTCATCCTACCTAAAGCCCTATCCACTACCCCTTCGAATTCTCCTCCCTGGCCCTCCCTAAATCATTACTAAAAATTACCCCTACAAACCTTCAAAACACGAACACATGACCAACCCTCTCTCTCCCCCAACGTTTCCCCCACCCACCCTCCCACCTCTAGCAACAAGGACTTACGTTTATTCACTTCCATACCTGTTAACATACTAAACCTCACCACTATCTCACCTACCCACTTCAGACTTTCTACAGATGTAACTAACAGATTTGTGTCATCAACATAACCTATGACCTCTGCCCCTACACGCTTCCCCTTCCCTGTGCCCCTTCCCCCTTCTCCACTAAACCCATAAAACGGGTCCTGTAAAATAGCAAATAATTGAGACAACGGACAACCCTGACGTATACCCTTTTCCATCCTAATTTCCCACCCTAACCGTCCATTTATCTGCATCCTCATTACCGCATTCTCATACAATTGCTTTACCCAACCCACCACCTCACCCCCAAAACTCATGCGCATCATGACATCAAATAATACCTTCCTATTGACCCTATCATACGCCGTAGCCCAATCCAGACCTAACACCCCTCCTCAGTACATTCTTCAATAAAACCCTTAATCCTTCTGTGCCCATGTCTCATACTCCTACCCGGTATACCATATTGTCCCCGTGTAACCAAATCCCCATTCTCCTCCTCAACCTGTTTGCCAAAATCTTTGCATAAATCTTATAATCTGTACTCATCAACATTATTACCCTATAATCATGAAAACTTCTCGCACCCTCCCTCTTTGGCACCAATACCCCCACCCCGCCTACCATTTCCTCCATTACCCTTTCCCTTCATATCATTAAACACTTTCACCAACACAACTCTCAACACATCCCAATACTGCACATATAACTCCCCAGGTAACCCATCTATCCCAGGCATTTTCCCATCCTGAGACCTTTAACTGCTCCCACACTTCCTCCTCCGTTATAACTCCCTCTAACTCTTCCTCTTTCCTCCTCTGTCACTCTCTCACTAATATGTCCCAAAATTCCCTCTTCCCCCTTTCAATTCCTCCTGTTTCCTCATATTTTTTCCCAAACCACACTTCCCCATACCCTCCCATTGCTTCCGTGGTTTTTAACACACTCCCAACATCATACCCCCCATACCCTCATCTACCTCAATTGCACCAATCGTCATTACCTCCTCGTTTCCTAAACCTTCTCAGCACAACTGCCAACACTTTATCTCCCATAATACATCTTCCATACCACTTCTCAACCTCAGCGCCTGAAACCTCTCATTCTGCAACTCCTGCAATGCCGCCCTCACCCCTTCCCTTTCCTCACCCCTACCACCCCCCCACTCCCCTAGACCCTGCAACAAACTCTCCAAATACCTTTGATACCCAAACCTAAATCGTGCATCTTCCTGCCCAGTCTCATAAAATCCTTTATGGCTGGTTTCCCTATCATTCCACCACTTCGCAACCCCCATAGTACCCCTACCCTCCCCACACCCCACTCCACCAACCCTCAAAATTCATCTCCCTCCTAACCTACTCAGCAAACTAACATTTAACTTCCAATAACTCCCATATACCCGCACCGCACCCTCCCATCCCAGTTGTGCTAACACACCTTTATGATCAGAGAACCCCACATCAACACACTCCACCTTCTCCACTACCACCGCTTTCGTAACATATATTCTATCTAACCTCGCTGCATGTGCACCCCTACAATATGTATATTCCACTAATTCATTCCCACCTACCACGTCCACCACACCCACCGCATTAATACCTCAATCAGTATTTTTAATACTGGCGTTGAACCCATCGGCTCCACATCCTTTACACGTATAACACTATTCCAGTCTCCCCCAATTACGGTTACTTGAGGTAATCCCCGGAAGGAGTATATCAATTCAGACCTCACAAAATCCTCCTTTACTTTTAAACTCTGCACCGCTGGCAAATAAACCCCCAGGAAACAAACTTGCACTACACCCCACCTACCATCCACCCTAACAACCCTACCCCTCCCCCCCACCTCCCATGAACCTAAAGTAAAAGGACACCCTCCTCACACCCACACCCACTCCCTTTAATAAATCCGTCCTACCCACAATAACCTATAACCCTTAAAGCCAACTCCTCCCCACTCCTAAAATTGTGTTCCTGAAAACACAACGTCTACATGAAGCCTACTTAGTGTAACCTCGACCCATTTCCTTTAACCTCCTGACGAAGGCCATTCATATTCATGCTAATACACTTGAAAGTAGAGACATAGGTTTCCCTTCCTTGCGGCAGTGTACCTTCACCTTTACTATTCCTTACAGCCTGTAAACCACCCTTTTTCTTTCCAACTGCTGTTGCTGACACTCCAGTACTACTCCTCTCCCTCACCCCCTTTACCCTTCACCACTTCTGTCCAAGCCTTTTCCCGGGCGCTGTCCCTGTGTTATGATGTCATTTTCTGCCTCTTCCCTGATCTCTTCCGAGATTCACTCTTATCCATCTCTACTCCCTTTCCTCACACTGTTGATGTATCTCCACTTCAACCCTCACCTCCGTTGCCTCTTTCCCCCACTCGCTGTCTCGTCAATAGGCAGGTGCACCCTGTCTATCAGCCTGTCTCCAATGTCGCTCTGCATCAAATCCCAAATCCTCACCACCAAAAACTCACCTAAGTCTTCAGTATTGCTTCATCAATACCCTCACTTACCCCACTCTCATGTACACTCTATGTTCCATGTCATTAGCCACGTCTTCACCACCTGTCAACTCACTGTCAACCCTCTCTTCCGCTTTGTCCACCTCCTCACTCCATTGGGTGACTTCCAAACCAACATTCTGCACACTTGCGGTTCCTCAACAGCTCTTCCGTCCCATGCTCATTATCTACCGTTCTCTTCGCTGTCTCTTCATTGTTCCTCACCACTTCCTTACATCTCCAAACGGCTGCATAATGTCCAGATTGTCCACATAACCTGCAAGTTTTCACTTGCCCCTGGTAATGAACATAAATCTGTGTGCGAAAACATTCCATTAGCACATAAGACGGTATGGGTTTCTCAAACTCATTTTTACTGAGTATGACCCTTCCAACAAACCAGCGTATGGCCCCTGCGCCCATCTTCCTATATTTACAGCATGAATGACACCATATTCTTTCATTACGTCACGTATATCTTGAGAGCACGCCTCAAATGGTATGTTATGAAGTTTTACCCACTTGTATACTGTCGAGACGTCACGTAGACAAACCTCTACTCCCATGTTGACCACCATCTTCTTGTCCTGGTAGACATCCACCACACGTCGATACACCTCAGTGCTTGCAAATTTCACAAAGACTCGTCGTATCCCATTCATGGCCACTCCATAAAGGTCCTCGTAAGATACACCGTAGATGTCACGTAGAATAGCTGTTAATAAAACGTCAGCATTCGCCGGTAGAATCGTTCCCTTCAGTAGTTCAATACATACAGTATTGACTCGTCGTCGATAGTTGTCAGTCATCTTGTTTGAAAAACACGTCTCAGTTTGCCACCGCTAGGGTAGAGCCAGCACGTCTGCTCACCACCAGAGCTGGACGCGGAATGAAATCAAACTTGGGTCTTTTGAGTAGCGAGTCATCCCTTCACCTCACAGTTAGTGTAAGTCTCTAGTATTGAAGGTTGTGTGCACTGACACTTTATTATTCTCATACGTAAAATGTTCCAGAGTATAGAAAATTAGAAGAAATTTAATGAAAGTCTGAGTAAGATTAATTTTGTGTAATGTATGAGAAACTTAGCATATTCTAAACGGCTTAAGTAATTTACTTAAAAATTAGGAGAGTGTAAAATGAAGATGGTATAAAATAATAATAATAATAATAATAATAATAATAATAATAATAATAATAATAATAATAATAATAATAATCATGGTATGTTCAGATATTTTTTTCAACTTGAAACGACAATTTGTTCAGTGCAACACAAAAAAGTATGATTTTCCAAGTTTCTGAATAAAATTGTCAAATTGGCAAGTAAAATGCCCAATGAAAAAAAATCTGAACCATTGTTCACGTTCGACACAGCCGCCTTAAAACTTTGAAGAGATACGTAATCCTACAGAAACATATCACAACATGTTCCATAAAGCTGACAAATTAAAACGTATAAAACCCAGAACTTAACCTTCCACAAAATAAGTTTTATCA
>WNWK01051045.1:0-12620 GCA_009830355.1 Cherax destructor
TATATCTAATTGGCTATCCCCAACAAAAAAATGTTTTACCTTCCTTGGTACAGTTAAACGGCTTCCCATTAGTCGACTCACATTCGTGGAAAACAGAAAAAGTTCGAACCACGGCAGTCTCTTTTCTTCTTCGTCTTTACTACCTCTCCATTCGTCTTCTTGATCTTCAACTTCGTCCCATGCTGCCCGGGGCCCTGCCCATTATTCTTGACCTGAGGACCTGAGGGAAAGTCTTGAACTAAGATTAAAAACAACATAAATATAGCATTAGAACTTGACAAGATTCTAATGCTCTTTTTAAATTCATGTGAAGATTTTAACCATCCAATTGATTTTCAAAATGTTGAGAAGGTTGTATAAACAAGTCCATGGTTGAAGAAATATAATAGAATCATGTTTCATTAAAAGCAGTTTTGAAAATAATATGAATATTTCTTTTGGTTTATAAAATTGGATTCATTTAAGTTAGGCCACAATGCCGATAACGTAGTTATTCTTGGGTGACTTCAATTTTGTCAAATTTGGATTGGAATTTTTTTGACTGGGAATTTAGAATCTAACGACTTCTTGGAAGTAGTTAAAAATTTTTTTTGGAACAGTTTAAAGAACCTCGGGGAAATAACCTGCTTGATTAGTTCGGAAACAAGGAAACCCTTTTAATAATTTAGAAATTACAGAGGAACTCGGCAAGGACCACAAATCAATTACTTTGGCATTGGAAATTTTTTAGTACGAATAACTAAATCGGCCCCAAAAGATTTTCCCAGATTACAATGGACTTAGAGAACACTTATCATCTGTGGATTGGGGAAATAAAAGGGGAGCTATCAAAAAGGACAGTTTTCGAACCTAAAACTGTGCCCAAGTAACATTTATCCCATATAAAGAAATTGATCGAAAAAAGGAAATGACCCAAAATGGATGAATAATAGGCTCAAATATCTTTTAGGGCAGAAGAAAGGAATTTAAAAGGCTTAAAAGAGGTGAGGGTCATCTTTGGGGTAAATATATTGACATTAAGAGGGACGAAAAAGGGGGAAAAAAAAGCTAAACGGGACACAAATTAAAGTTGCAAAGGTTAAAACTAACCCAAAAGTTTTTCCAGGTGTATAGAACAAAAGTTAGAGATAAGAAAAGGCCCCTTAAAAATAATTATGGGTATCTTACTGACAAAGAGAATGAAATGTGCTCTATTTTTAATAATTATTTTTTTCTCGGTTTTCATCAGAAACACTAAAATATCCCAAGATTTAGGTATTTTAGTGGGCCTGAAGAAAAAATAAATTATGTGGTATACAGTCCCTGGCGAAAAGGTTTCAAACAGATAGACCGTTTGAAGCAAAAAAAATTTGAGGCCCTGATGAGCTTTTTTTCAAGGGTTCTTAAGGAATGCAAAATAGAACTCGAACCCTTAACTAACATTTTTAACCTATCTCTTCAAACAGGTGTAGTGTCTGATACGTGGAAGATGGCTAATGTAATTCCTATTTTTAAAGCAGGGGACAAGTCGTTACCATAAATTACCGCCCAAAGTCTAACATCAATTTAGGCAAATTACTAGAGTCGATTATAGCGATAACATAAGAAGCCATCTCGATAGGCATAATTTGATTAATGATACTCAGCATGGATTCATCAGGGGCAGTTCCTTCCTAACTAATTTATTAACTTTTTTCAGTAAGGCTTTTGAGGCAGTTGATAATGATAAAGAATTCGATATTGTTTATTTGGATTTTAGTAAGGCTTTTGATAGAGTACCACATCAGAGACTGTTAAAGAAAGTGGCTGCTCATGGCATTGGGGGAAAAGTGTTGTCATGGATCGAGTCATGGCTCACCAATAGGAAGCAGAGGGTGTGATAAATGGGGTTAAATCGGAGTGGATCTGTAACAAGTGGCGTTCCTCAGGGATCGGTTTTGGGCCCGTTGTTGTTTATAATATATATAAATGACCTTGAAGAGGGAATTTCTAGTGATATGAGCAAATTCGCTGATGACACGAAGATAGGTAGGATAATCGATTCAGACGTAGATGTCAGTGAACTACAGGAGGATTTAGACAAACTCAATTCCTGGTCAGAAAAATGGGCCAACAGGCCTGCTGCAGTGTTCCTCCTTTCTTATGTTCTTATGTTCTAAAGCTCGGGAGTGTCCATAACCCAAGCACTTATAAGTTAAATAACGTAGAACTTAGCCAACAGATTGCAGAAGGACTTGGGGGGATGGTAAGCAGCAACCTTAAACCAAGACAGCAATGCCTAAGCGTACGTAATAAGGCAAATAGATTACTGGGATTTATATCAAGAAGTGTTAGCAACAGAAGTCCAGAGGTTATATTACAGCTTTATACATCATTAGTAAGGCCTCACCTAGATTACGCAGCTCAGTTCTGGTCTCCATATTACAGAATGGACATAAATTCGTTAGAAAACATTCAGCGTAGAATGACTAAATTAATACATAGCATTAGAAATCTTCCTACGAAGAAAGATTGAAGACCCTAAATTACATTCACTTGTAAGACGTAGAATGAGGGAGACATGATCGAGGTATACAAGTGGAAAATGGGTATTAACAAAGGGGATATAAATAAGGTCTTGAGGGTATCTCTCCAAGAGAGAACCCGCAATAATGGATTCAAGTTAGATAAGTTTAGATTTAGAAAGGATATAGGAAAGTATTGGTTTGGAAATAGGGTAGTTGATGAGTGGAACAGTCTGCCTAGTAGGGTTATTGAAGCAAGGACCTTGGGTAGTTTTAAATTTAGGTTGGATAAATTCATGAGTGAAAGGGGTTGGATTTGAGTGGGAATTGCACATGAGTAAATAAAATTATCAAAGCTTATTTCTTGGGTAGCATTGAAAATTGGATGTAGATGAATGGTTCAGAGAACCGACAAGTTGTTAAATTAGACACATATGCAACACTTGGGTATCTTTATTGAGGAAACGTTTCGCCACACAGTGGCTTCATCAGTCCAATACAAAGTAGAAAGGTGTAAGGAGAGGAGGAGTTTGAGGTTATCAGTCCCTCGGCCTGGAGTCGATGTGTTCAGTCCATCAATCTTGTTAGAAGTGTAGCACAAAGCCGTAGAGGTGGCTTATATGCTGTAATCAGGTGAGATGAAGCAGGAGGAGGCAGGTCATAGTGGTATCAACCACTAGTCGAAGTAAGTCCTTGTCCAAAGGTTTGGACAAATGTTGAAGAATCCCTTTGTATCAAGATCCCAAGAAGTTGCTGTGTCAGAAAGGATGTAGATGAATGGTTCAGAGAACCGACAAGTTGTTAAATTAGACACTATGCAACACTTGGGTATCTTTATTGAGGAAACGTTTCTGCACACAGTGGCTTCATCAGTCCAATACAAAGTAGAAAGGTGTAAGGAGAGGAGGAGTTTGAGGTTATCAGTCCCTCGGCCTGGAGTCGATGTGTTCAGTCCATCAATCTTGTTAGAAGTGTAGCACAAAGCCGTAGAGGTGGCTTATATGCTGTAATCAGGTGAGATGAAGCAGGAGGAGGCAGGTCATAGTGGTATCAACCACTAGTCGAAGTAAGTCCTTGTCCAAAGGTTTGGACTGAACACATCGACTCCAGGCCGAGGGACTGATAACCTCAAACTCCTCCTCTCCTTACACCTTTCTACTTTGTATTGACTGATGAAGCCACTGTGTGGGAAACGTTTCCTCAATAAAGATACCCAAGTGTTGCATATGTGTCTAATTTAACAACTTGTCGGTTCTCTGAACCATTCATCTACATCCTGTCTGACACAGCAACTTCTTGGGATCTTGATACAAAGGGATTCTTCAACATTTGTCCAAACCTTTGGACAAGGACTTACTTCGACTAGTGGTTGATACCACTATGACCTGCCTCTCCTGCTTCATCTCACCTGATTCAGCATATAGCCACCTCTACGGCTTTGTGCTACACTTCTAACAAGATTGATGGACTGAACACATCGACTCCAGGCCGAGGGACTGATAACCTCAAACTCCTCCTCTCCTTACACCTTTCTACTTTGTATTGGACTGATGAAGCCACTGTGTGACGAAACGTTTCCTCAATAAAGATACCCAAGTGTTGCATATGTGTCTAATTTAACATTGAAAATTGGGTTGAGCAAATATTCTGTTAGTGGGATGGAATGTGAAGGTCCTGCCTAGAATGGGCCAACAGGCCTGCTGCAGTGTTCCTCCTTTCTTATGTTCTTATGTTCTTATAATTAATAAAATTTGGGAAGAATTTAATGATAAATTGGACTAATCTTAATTCTTGGGAAGAGTTTCAGGTCCTTTCTTATGTTCCTCTTCACAGAGTCGTGAGATGTTACGCTACTGTGAGGTGTAGTCTTTGTTAGTGTGATGTGACTGTGAGGTGTAGTCTCGCCCCTTATATAGGCCCTTCTTGTCATGTTTCCTGTTATAGTTCCTTTGATAAGTGAGTAGTCACGAGCGCTTGGAATTCTTCTTTTTCATAGTGGTTTTCTTGCATATTTTGATATCACCTGTTTACTGTGATCTTTTATATATATATATATATATATATATATATATATATATATATATATATATATATATATATATATATATATTTTAAAAGTTTGCCGACCTTACGGCTGTGACACCCTCATTATTATCAAATTGCAATTAGTTATAAAATGAGTTGCAGATCTCCATTGAAAATATGTAAACAATGAAATGATATACACTTATATATATTATTAATTATGTCGCAGATTTTTTTAAATATTTTTCAATATTTTTGTACTTGTCTGAACATTTATCCAGTAATTGTTGTACATATCTGAACACCGTGTACCCAAGGACATACTGAAGGACTTACTTCGTACCTTGTGTACCTAATTTAATCTCTCGCTGATATAATAGGAAGCTGCTTTGTCAGCAAAGTTGCAAAGACTCTTATACTTAATAAGTACGCCTGAAATACCAGCCATGTTGCTCTTCTCTGACGAATATAGTTTTAATACGCTAAATTTACAGACTGAGAACAATTCTACGTAAAGCCTAGTCTTATTTAAGGCTTACTACTATCCCCCAGGATGCAGCCCACAATAGTCGGCTAATAAGCATGTACCTATTTATTGCTAATTGAATAGGAGCACCCGGGCAAGAGTGAACCCCGGGTCCATAGGTCGTGAACCAATGTTATATCTAACATTTTTAATTTATCTCTTCAAACAGGTGTAGTGTCTGATATGTGGAAGATGGCTAATGTAATTCCTATTTTTAAAGCAGGGGACAAGTCACTACCGTCAAACTACCGCCCAATAAGCCTGACCTCAATTGTAGGCAAATTACTAGAGTCAATTATAGCTGATATTATTAGAAGCCATCTAGATAACCATAATTTGATTAATGATACCCAGCATGGATTCACGAGGGGCCGTTCCTGCCTATCTAATTTATTAACCTTCTTAAGAACATAAGAAAGGAGGAACACTGCAGCAGGCCTGTTGGCCCATACTAGGCAGGTCCTTCACAATCCGTCCCACAAACAGAATATTTGCTCAACCCAATTTTCAATGCTACCCAAGAAATAAGCTTTGACAATTCTACCCACTCATGCGCGAGTCCCACTCAAATCCAACCCCTCTCACTCATGAATTTATCCAACCTAAATTTGAAACTACCCAAGGTCCTAGCTTCAATAACCCTACTAGGCAGACTGTTCCACTCATCAACTACCCTATTTCCAAACCAATACATAAGAACATAAGAAAGGAGGAACACTGCAGCAGGCCTGTTGGCCCATACTAGGCAGGTCCTTCACAATCCGTCCACAAACAGAATATTTGCTCAACCCAATTTTCAATGCTACCCAAGAAATAAGCTTTGACAATTCTACCCACTCATGGAGAGTCCTCAAATCCAACCTCTCACTCATGAATTTATCCAACCTAAATTTGAAACTACCCAAGGTCCTAGCTTCAATAACCTACTAGGAGACTGTTCCACTCATCAACTACCCTATTTCCAAACCAATACTTTCCTATATCCTTTCTAAATCTAAACTTATCTAACTTGAATCCATTATTGCGGGTTCTCTCTTGGAGAGATATCCTCAAGACCTTATTTATATCCCCTTTGTTAATACCCATTTTCCACTTGTATACCTCGATCATGTCTCCCCTCATTCTACGTCTTACAAGTGAATGTAATTTTAGGGTCTTCAATCTTTCTTCGTAAGGAAGATTTCTAATGCTATGTATTAATTTAGTCATTCTACGCTGAATGTTTTCTAACGAATTTATGTCCATTCTGTAATATGGAGACCAGAACTGAGCTGCGTAATCTAGGTGAGGCCTTACTAATGATGTATAAAGCTGTAATATAACCTCTGGACTTCTGTTGCTAACACTTCTTGATATAAATCCCAGTAATCTATTTGCCTCCTATATCCTTTCTAAATCTAAACTGAGGCTGTTGATCACGATAAAGAATTCGATATTGTATATTTAGACTTTAGTAAGGCTTTTGATAGAGTACCGCACTAGAGACTGTTAAAGAAAGTGGCAGCTCATGGCATTGGGGGAAAAGTGCTGTCATGGATCGCGTCATGGCTCACCAATAGGAAGCAGAGAGTGTGCATAAATGGGGTTAAATCCGAATGGGGACTTGTAACATAAGAAAGGAGGAACACTGCAGCAGGCCTGTTGGCCCATACTAGGCAGGTCCTTCACAATCCGTCCCACTAACAGAATATTTGCTCAACCCAATTTTCAATGCTACCCAAGAAATAAGCTTTGACAATTCTACCCACTCATGCGCGAGTCCCACTCAAATCCAACAAGTGGTGTTCCACAGGGATCAGTCTTAGGCCCATTGTTATTTATAATATATATCAATGACCTTGATGAGGGAATTACTAGTGATATGAGCAAATTCGCCGACGACACGAAGATAGGTAGGATAATTGATTCAAACATAGATGTCATAGAACTTCAGGAAGATTTAGACAAACTTAATTCGTGGTCAGAAAAGTGGCAGATGCAGTTCAATGTAGATAAATGCAAGGTTCTGAAGCTCGGGAGTGTCCATAACCCAAGCACTTATAAGTTAAATAACGTAGAACTTAGCCATACAGATTGCAGAAGGACTTGGGGGTGATGGTAAGCAGCAACCTTAAACCAAGACAGCAATGCCTAAGCGTACGTAATAAGGCAAATAGATTACTGGGATTTATATCAAGAAGTGTTAGCAACAGAAGTCCAGAGGTTATATTACAGCTTTATACATCATTAGTAAGGCCTCACCTAGATTACCAGCTCAGTTCTGGTCTCCATATTACAGAATGGACATAAATTCGTTAGAAA
This sequence comes from Cherax destructor, assembly GCA_009830355.1. NCBI lineage: Eukaryota > Metazoa > Arthropoda > Malacostraca > Decapoda > Parastacidae > Cherax > Cherax destructor. Next base: position 7,336 of record WNWK01051045.1, read on the forward strand.
ACATTCAGCGTAGAATGACTAAATTAATACATAGCATTAGAAATCTTCCTTACGAAGAAAGATTGAAGACCCTAAAATTACATTCACTTGTAAGACGTAGAATGAGGGAGACATGATCGAGGTATACAAGTGGAAAATGGGTATTAACAAAGGGGATATAAATAAGGTCTTGAGGATATCTCTCCAAGAGAGAACCCGCAATAATGGATTCAAGTTAGATAAGTTTAGATTTAGAAAGGATATAGGAAAGTATTGGTTTGGAAATAGGGTAGTTGATGAGTGGAACAGTCTGCCTAGTAGGGTTATTGAAGCTGGACCTTGGGTAGTTTCAAATTTAGGTTGGATAAATTCATGAGTGAGAGGGTTGGATTTGAGTGGGACTCGCCATGAGTGGGTAAATTGTCAAAGCTTATTTCTTGGGTAGCATTGAAGATTGGGTTGAGCAAATATTCTGTTAGTGGGACGGATTGTGAAGGACCTGCCTAGTATGGGCCAACAGGCCTGCTGCAGTGTTCCTCCTTTCTTATGTTCTTATGTTCTTATGTTAAATCGGAGTGGGGATCTGTAACAAGTGGCGTTCCTCAGGGATCGGTTTTGGGCCCGTTGTTGTTTATAATATATATAAATGACCTTGACGAGGGAATTTCTAGTGATATGAGCAAATTCGCTGATGACACGAAGATAGGTAGGATAATCGATTCAGACGTAGATGTCAGTGAACTACAGGAGGATTTAGACAAACTCAATTCCTGGTCAGAAAAATGGCAGATGCAGTTCAATGTAGATAAATGCAAAGTTCTAAAGCTCGGAGTGTCCATAACCCAAGCACTTATAAGTTAAATAACGTAGAACTTAGCCATACAGATTGCGAGAAGGACTTGGGGGTGATGGTAAGCAGCAACCTTAAACCAAGACAGCAATGCCTAAGCGTACGTAAGAAGGCAAATAGATTACTGGGATTTATATCAAGAAGTGTTAGCAACAGAAGTCCAGAGGTTATATTACAGCTTTATACATCATTAGTAAGGCCTCACCTAGATTACGCAGCTCAGTTCTGGTCTCCATATTACAGAATGGACATAAATTCGTTAGAAAACATTCAGCGTAGAATGACTAAATTAATACATAGCATTAGAAATCTTCCTTACGAAGAAAGATTGAAGACCCTAAAATTACATTCACTTGTAAGACGTAGAATGAGGGAGACATGATCGAGGTATACAAGTGGAAAATGGGTATTAACAAAGGGGATATAAATAAGGTCTTGAGGATATCTCTCCAAGAGAGAACCCGCAATAATGGATTCAAGTTAGATAAGTTTAGATTTAGAAAGGATATAGGAAAGTATTGGTTTGGAAATAGGGTAGTTGATGAGTGGAACAGTCTGCCTAGTAGGGTTATTGAAGCTAGGACCTGGGTAGTTAAATTTAGGTTGGATAAATTCATGAGTGAGAGGGGTTGGATTTAGTGGGACTCGCGCATGAGTGGGTAGAATTGTCAAAGCTTATTTCTTGGGTAGCATTGAAAATTGGGTTGAGCAAATATTCTGTTAGTGGACGGATTGTGAGGACCTGCCTAGTATGGGCCAACAGGCCTGCTGCAGTGTTCCTCCTTTCTTATGTTCTTATGTTGAATCCATTATTGCGGATTCTCTCTTGAAGATATCCTCAAGACCTTATTTATATCCCCTTGTTAATACCCATTTTCCACTTGTATACCTCGATCATGTCTCCCTCATTCTACGTCTTACAAGTGAATGTAATTTTAGGGTCTTCAATCTTTCTTCGTAAGGAAGATTTCTAATGCTATGTATTAATTTAGTCATTCTACGCTGAATGTTTTCTAACGAATTTATGTCCATTCTGTAATATGGAGACCAGAACTGAGCTGCGTAATCTAGGTGAGGCCTTACTAATGATGTATAAAGCTGTAATATAACCTCTGGACTTCTGTTGCTAACACTTCTTGATATAAATCCCAGTAATCTATTTGCCTTATTACGTACGCTTAGGCATTGCTGTCTTGGTTTAAGGTTGCTGCTTACCATCACCCCCAAGTCCTTCTCCAATCTGTATGGCTAAGTTCTACGTTATTTAACTTATAAGTGCTTAGGTATGCCTCCGAGCTTCAGAACCTTGCATTTATCTACATTGAACGCATCTGCCCTTTTCTGACCAGGAATTGAGTCTGTCTAAATCCTCCTGAAGTTCCTGACATCTACGTTAGAATCAATTTTCCTACCTATCTTCGTGTCGTCGAATTTGCTCATATCACTAGTAATTCCTCATCAAGGTCATTGATATATATTATAAATAACAACGGGCCTAAGACTGATCCCTGTGGAACACCACTTGTTACAGATCCCCACTCGGATTTAACCCATTTATGCACATCTCTGCTTCCTATTGGTGAGCATGATCTGATCCATGACAGCACTTTTCCCCAAGGCCATGAGCTGCCCTTTCTTTAACAGTCTCTGGTGCGGTACTCTATCAAAAGCCTTACTAAAGTCTAAATAAACAATATCGAATTCTTTATCGTGATCAACAGCCTCAAAAGCTTTACTGAAGAAGATGTCCTCTTAGAATCTGAAGAAGATGTCCTCTCAATCTGAAGAAGATGTCCTCTTCAATCTGAAGAAGATTAATGATACTCAGCATGGATTCACGAGGGGCCGTTCCTGCCTATCTAATTTATTAACCTTCTTCAGTAAAGCGTTGAGGCTGTTGATCACGATAAAGAATTCAATATGGTTTATTTAGACTTTTGATAGAGTACCGCACCAGAGACTGTTAAAGAAAGTGGCAGCTCATGGCATTGGGGGAAAAGTGCTGTCATGGATCGAGTCATGGCTCACCAATAGGAAGCAGAGAGTGTGCATATATGGGGTTAAATCCGAATGGGGACTTGTAACAAGTGGTGCTCCACAGGGATCAGTCTTAGGCCCGTTGTTATTTATAATATATATCAATGACCTTGACGAGGAATTACTAGTGATATGAGCAAATTCGCCGAACACGAAGATATAGGATAATTGATTCAAACATAGATGTCATAGAACTTCAGGAAGATTTAGACAAACTTAATTCGTGGTCAGAAAAGTGGCAGATGCAGTTCAATGTAGAGAAATGCAAGGTTCTGAAGCTCGGGAGTGTCCATGACCCAAGCACTTATAAGTTAAATAACGTAGAACTTAGCCTAAAATTACATTCACTTGTAAGACGTAGAATGAGGGGAGACATGATCGAGGTATACAAGTGGAAAATGGGTATTAACAAAGGGGATATAAATAAGGTCTTGAGGATATCTCTCCAAGAGAGAACCCGCAATAATGGATTCAAGTTAGATAAGTTTAGATTTAGAAAGGATATAGGAAAGTATTGGTTTGGAAATAAGGTAGTTGATGAGTGGAACAGTCTGCCTAGTAGGGTTATTGAAGCTAGGACCTTGGGTAGTTTCAAATTTAGGTTGGATAAATTCATGAGTGAGAGGGGTTGGATTTGAGTGGGACTCGCGCATGAGTGGGTAGAATTGTCAAAGATTATTTCTTGGGTAGCATTGAAAATTGGGTTGAGCAAATATTCTGTTTGTGGGACGGATTGTGAAGGACCTGCCTAGTATGGGCCAACAGGCCTGCTGCAGTGTTCCTCCTTTCTTATGTTTCTTATGTTTCTTATGTTTCTTATGACTTGGGGGTGATGGTAAGCAGCAACCTTAAACCAAGACAGCAGTGCCTAAGCGTACGTAATAAGGCAAATAGATTACTGGGATTTATATCAAGAAGTGTTAGCAACAGAAGTTCTGAGGTTATATTACAGCTTTATACATCATATAGGCCTCACCTAGATTACGCAGCTCAGTTCTGGTCTCCATATTACAGAATGGACATAAATTCGTTAGAAAACATTCAGCGTAGAATGACTAAATTAATACATAGCATTAGAAATCTTACGAAGAAAGATTGAAGATCCTTAAATTACATTCACTTGTAAGACGTAGAATGAGGGGAGACATGATCGAGGTATACAAGTGGAAAATGGGTATTAACAAAGGGGATATAAATAAGGTCTTGAGGGTATCTCTCCAAGAGAGAACCCGCAATAATGGATTCAAGTTAGATAAGTTTAGATTTAGAAAGGATATAGGAAAGTATTGGTTTGGAAATAGGGTAGTTGATGAGTGGAACAGTCTGCCTAGTAGGGTTATTGAAGCAAGGACCTTGGGTAGTTTCAAATTTAGGTTGGATAAATTCATGAGTGAGAGGGATTGGATTTGAGTGGGACTCGCACATGAGTAAATAGAATTATCAAAGCTTATTTCTTGGGTAGCATTGAAAATTGGGTTGAGCAAATATTGGGACGGATTATGAAGGACCTGCCTAGTATGGGCCAACAGGCCTGCTGCAGTGTTCCTCCTTTCTTATGTTCTTATGTTCTTATGTTCTCTTGAGCTACTCTACCAGCAGCTGAAGGAAGAACTGAGGGTAGCTAAGCTTGAGATACAGCGACTGACTGAGGAAAACAAGAGGATTCGTAGTAATCCTCCTGTTGAGAATCCTCAAGCCAGGAAAGGAACCTGGACAGTGGCTAAAACGCATGGGACAAAATTAAGGCTCAAGAGGACGGATGGAGAGGTAGAAACAACGAAGACCCAGGAGAATGTTGTGGAAACATCGAACCCATTCTCCGTGCTACCCGATGAATGTGAGTCGACTTCTGGGAGCGTCACGACGAAAGACACAAAGGAAGGTAAAAACATTGTTGTTGTTGGGGACAGTCAGGTTAGGTACATGGATAGGGCTTTCTGTTTGATTGATAGGAGTAGGAGACAGAGGGTTTGCTTTCCTGGGGCTGGGATGGAGGATATTGTTAGCCGTCTGGACGACATCATGAGAGGTAATGGGAGCAATCCTATTATCTGTCTCAGTGCTGGAGGCAACGATGTTGGCAGACGTAGGAGTGAGGACCTGACTAGCAGGTTTAGGTCAGCAATAGACATAATTAGGAAGAAGGGTGGAACCCTGTCATATGTGGTATTTTGCCAAGGAGAGGAGTTGAAATGAATAACTGTCCAGGGCAATTGGTGTCAATTGCTGGCTGGACAAATACTGTAAGGAAAATTCAGTAACATTCATTGATAACTGGGACCTCTTCTATGGCAGAAATGACATGTATGCCAGGGATGGGGTTCACTATCCAGGTCTGGGGTGGGGCACTGGCAACTGCAGTGGAGGGAGCTGTTAGGGCTTTAAACTAGAAATAGTTAGTGGTATGGGTTTGGGGAAA
>WNWK01051046.1:0-12620 GCA_009830355.1 Cherax destructor
ATCTTCTTCAATTCTACTGTATTTCTGACATTCTTTACCACAGGCCTGGCACTAGTAGCTTTCTTGGGGCCCATGGTGGCTTATTTAACAGTTGCAAGCACTAAAAACACTGGAATAATGACAAAATATATGGTATGAATACGTGGGTGGCGTGGGTGGCAGTCGCTCGCTGGTAAACAATAGCACACTGATGCTGAATGGAGTGCCCTGGCCCGCTCAGGCCATACTTACGCGTCCGGGACGAATCATGAACTCCGAGCAGATTCGCGAACACCGATTTTCACGAACTCCGACGCTTCACGAACTCCGACGCTAACGAACTTCGGGGGTTCACTGTACTCCAACATTAACCCTCCTCTCAAACTCCCCCTTGATAACTACAACAGAACACACAGACATAACACAAGGCACAAAACACTCTTTGATATCCCTTGTGTCCATCTCTCCCTATGCAAAAATGCTATGCACATAAAGGGTTCGAAGATCTGGAATTCATTACCAGAACATACTAAATGGCCCCTGCCTGCAAATCAATTTAAGGCCCTACTTAGAAATCACCTCATCATCCAAAATTAACCCTTAATAGTAAAAATTTAAATTATCTAAGGAAAATGACATTGAGCATTTTTAAAGTAATTTACAGAATGCGTATTTGGTTTAGGGTGAGTAGGTGGTAATATCATAATGTTATAATACAGTCATCCTTCGGTTTTCGATTTTAATCCGTTCCAGATGGATCGGCTAAAACCAAAATCGGCGAAAACCAAAACTATTTTCCCCATAAGAAATAATGGAAATTCAATTAATCCGTTCCAGAAACCCAGAAGTTTGGAAAAAAAAAATTGGGGGGCCTTAAAGACAGATTAACATGCACAAATGAATGAACTCTATGTGACACTTACCTTTATTGAAGACTGATGTTGCTGGATGGAAGAGAGGGAGGAGGGGAGAGGGAAGAGACCCTATTTTTTGGAAGGGGAATCCCCTTCCATAAGGAATTTAGGTACCAAGTCCTTATCTGGGGTCACTTCCCTGCATGCCTGCTACACTCCCTCCCTGCCTGCTACACTCCCTCCCTGCCTGCTACACTCCCTGCATACCTGCTACACTGTCTGTATACCTGCTACACTCCCTGAATACCTGTTACACTCCCTGCATACCTGCTACACTCTCTGCATTCATGTTACACTCCCTGCATACCTGCTACACTCCCTGCATACATGCTACAATCCCTGCATTCATGCTACACTCCCTGCATACCTGCTACACTCCCTGCATACATGCTACACTCCCTGCATACATGCTACACTCCCTGCATACATGCTACACTCCCTGCATACCTGCTACACTCCCTGCATGCATGCTACACTCCCTGCATACCTGCTACACTCCCTGCATACATGTTACACTCCCTGCATACCTGTTACACTCCTGCATACATGCTACACTCCCTGCATACATGCTACACTCCCTGCATACATGCTACACTCCTGCATACATGTTACACTCCCTGCATACCTGCTACACTCCCTGCATACATGCTACACTCCCTGCATACCTGCTACACTCCATGCATACTTGTTACACTCCCTGCATACATGCTACACTCCCTGCATACATGTTACACTCCCTGCATACCTGTTACACTCCCTGCATACATGCTACACTCCCTGCATACATGTTACACTACCTGCATACTTGTTACACTCCCTGCATACATGCTACACTCCTGCATACATGTTACACTCCTGCATACCTGTTACACTCCCTGCATACATGCTACACTCCCTGCATCATGTTACACTCCCTGCATACCTGCTACACTCCTGCATACATGCTACAATCCCTGCATTCATGCTACACTCCCTGCATCCTGCTACACTCCTGCATACCTGCTACACCCCTACACTGCTACACTCCCTGCATACCTGTTACACTCCCTGCATACATGCTACACTCCCTGTATACATGCTACACTCCCTGCATACATGCTACACCCCTGCATACCTGCTACACTCCCTGCATGCATGCTACACTCCCTGCATGCATGCTACACTCCCTGCATGCCTGCTACACTCTTAAACTCCATCGTGTTTCTCACTTTCTTTACCAAAGGACTGGCACTAGGAGCTTTCTTTGGGCCCATCGTAGCTTATTTAGTAGTCACACACAATAATCAAGGGCCAAAAACAATGAATTGTTAATAAATGTTTTGTATGAACTCCTGGGGTGATGTTCACTCAAGCATAAACAATGCTAGACTGCGTGACAATGTGCGTGGGAGGTGTGTGGGTGGCGGGACTACGGCCTTTGTATGTGCGCGGCACTGGTGTACAGGTTCCGTACCATTGGCGAAAACTGAGACAATCAGCGAAAACTGAGACAATTTTTCCACGAAAAAAGTGATCGAAAACCAAAATCGGTGAAAACTGAGACAATCGAAAACCAAGGGATGACTGTAATCTATTATAGGAGAATAAAGTGCTAAAGTGTACAAAAGTAAAGTATATTAATAGTAAAAAATGGCTTGAAACAAAATTTTAGGCAGTTAAGGTGATCAATAATATATAGAAATGAGGTTGGAGAAAAGGATAAAAGGTAAATACAATTTTTAGCAATTAAGGTGATTAAAAGTAAATATAACTTGTAAGCAATTAAGCTGATCAGAATATATAGAAATGTGGTTTGAAAAAAGGGCACAAATAAAAACTGTATGTATTTAAAAATAAAAATAACACTATATGGCAAAAATAGTCATCAAAGAATAGACAAATATTAAATGAGGTAGATGAGCAAAACATACACTATATGTAGGGGTTTGGCTTGGACACTGTATTTAGACAGTCTCTGAAATATTTGCATCCCTAAGGAATCTTGATACTTCATTCTCGTTTGTGATAGTATATACCTGACCTACACTTGTTTTCTTCACTAGAATTTTCCAATCACGGGTGAAACATTGGTGGATTTTATCATTATTCTCTCGCTTAAGTTTTCTGATTCTATACAAGAGGTTCTGACGTTTTTTGGTCAGACATTCGTTTATGTATACCTGTTTCCTGGCTGTAATAGATTATTTAATTAGATCTGTTTTCCTGTCATGTGGTGAATCTAATCATAACACTTTTTCTGCCATGGGACCCTAGTAATTGTGCTTCTTTTATTTCTGTCACTGGTACATTACCTTTTATTTGATCTTTTATGATCTGTATGGTAATGTCTTTACTGTTTGCTTGGGTCATATCACTGGGAAAGAATGGACTGTTCACTATTACTGCGTCTGATAACTTATCTTGTTCGTTTTTTTCCTCTTGTACCGCAAAGTAGTCATTAAACTGGTTATCCATGTTGTTCTTCCACTCCTTTACTGCTTCCTCAACCTTTGTATTTATAGATGTTATCTATTCAGTGTGGCTATCAATGACAGTTTGGAGAGTTTTGCCAAAGTCAGTCATTCCAGATGTTAACTTTTGTTCAAGGCTGAGGATTTTGTTTTCAAGTTGTGTCATCCTGGTATCTTGTTGCAGAAGTGTTTTACGTTGGTCCATATTTTCATTAATTAATTTGATGATGTATGACTTTAGAGTACAGTGGTCCCTCGGTTTTCGCCGAAAATTCGTTCCAGAATGTTGCTCAAGTGCCATTACCGAACGAATTTACTTCCTTAAGAAATAATGTCACGTAGGTTAGTCTATTTCAGACCCCCAAAAATACACTTGCAACAGCACTTACGAAAATACACTTACATAAATGTTCGAGTTTGGAGATGCACGAAAACCGAGGGACCACTGTATCTGGATCATTCGTCATACCTGAGAGATTATCTGGGGTGAAACCAGTGAAGGGGGAGCTTGTGGGGGAGGCAGACAAGTTTGTTGTTGATGCGTCGCCCTGGGTGGTGGTGAGGGGGGTGGAGGGTGTACCGGCGTCCTGGGTAGACAAGTTGATTTGTAGATTTCTTCGTGTTTTTTTGCTTATATGGGAATGGGTCCTTCTGATGTTACGTCTCATTTTATCACAGCTGTTGTAGAAGTTGATGTGGCAAGAAGGAGAAGCTGTAGGCTGTAGGCTGGTAAGCGTTTGTTTGGCAGCGGGGTGGTGCTTTGGGTTTGAGGGGCAGTCTTCCTTTAATCGTCAGTTTATTTGGTTTGTCGGTCTCACTGCTGGTATTCTTGGGTCATTCTGGATGCTACGTTGGTTAGTGCAGTTTTGCTAGCAGCTAGGTCATCATAGGAGCATTGATAAGCTCTGGGTGTTGAGTAAAGTACAGAGCTTGGATGCTGCTGCTTCCGCTGCTGTGAGCACAGCATGGTTCTATGCACAGTGGCGTTTTACATTCCTCACACATAAAACAAGTGTCTGCATTTTTGTGGGCGTTTTTTTGTATGCACAAACAAAACATCTCTTCTGAGCAGTTTTCTTCAAAGTACATAGTAGCAGGCAGTTGTGTTAGGTAGTTATCCTAGGTTGATGGTCGTCTGGGTCGTCATTCCTTCCTTCCTTCCTACATTCCTTCTTACCTTCCTTCCAACATTCCTTCCTTCCAACATTCCTTCCTTCCAACATTCCTTCCTTCCAACATTCCTTCCTTCCTTCCTTCCTACCTACCTACCTACCTACCTAAATACCTACCTACCTTCCTTCCTTCCTTACTATCTTTCATCTCGTCCTTCCTTCCTTTTTTCTGGTTTCTATATACAGTGGACCCCCGAGTTACGAGCACCTCGGAAATCGTACACCTATGTACAGTGGTCCCTCGGTTTTTCGTTCATCTCCAAACTCGAACATTTATGTAAGTGTATTTTCGTAAGGGCTTTTGCAAGTGTATTTTTGGGGGTCTGAAATAGACTAACCTACGTGACATTATTTCTTAACCCTTTGACTGTTTCGGTCATATATATACGTCTTACGAGCCAGTGTTTCGGACGTATATATACTCACAAATTCTAGCAGCTTCAAATCAAAAGGGAGAAAGCTGGTAGGCCCACATATAAGAGAATGGGTCTGTGTGGTCAGTGTGCGCGGTATAAAAAAAATCCTGCAGCAAGCACTGCATAATGAGAAAAAAAAACTCGGACCGTTTTTTTGGATTAAAACGTCGATTTTGAGGTGTATTTTCGTATAGTATTCTCTTTTTCGTGGTCTCATTTGATAGAATGGAAGACATGTTACTGGAATAGAGATGATTTTGATTAGTTTCATGATGAAAACGATCTTGAAATTGAGCTCAAAGTAGCGGAAATGTTCAATTTTTGCCAGTGTTCAAGAGTAAACAAATCACGCCACGCGTCCAATACACATCAACTGGTGAGTCTAATATTCTTTCACAAGTGCACAGATATTATTTACATAATTTTTACAATAATGCAATAGTCTTCATAACAATAAATCTTCTATTTTTTGAGTGAATAAAAAATCAAAATAGAAAGCAAGAGTAATATAAGAGTGGCCTAAAGACGTGACTAATGAACAGATAACATCTTATTTTAGTGCCAGGAATGTCTGTATTGTTTATTCTGGACCCTATTTTGAAATTGACATCTTTTTTATTTTGCATGAAATTGGCGAAATTGCCAATTTCTGACCACTTTATTGGGTAGTTGAAATCGGTAAATTGGTTGTTTCTTTTACTCAATCGATAGAACAAATGGAGTTCTAAAGAAATAGCTATGATATTGGTCGACTGTAACAATGAAATTGGCCGAAAATAGGGTTCAAAGTCGGCGAAATCGCCAATGCGTACATATCACTGACATCGCTAACTTTGCGAGAGCGTAATTCCGTAAGTTTTCCATCAAATTTCGTACTTTTCGTGTCATTACCATCGGGAAAAGATTATCATTTCATAAGAAAAAAAAAAAAAAAAATTCCAAAATTTTGCGACATAGAATGACAGTTTCAGAAAGGGGCCTCCGACAGTCAAAGGAAGTAAATTCGTTCGGTAATGGCACTTGAGCAGCATTCTGGAATGAATTTTTGGCGAAAACCGAGGGTTCACTGTAAGTATAATATTGTAAGTGCTTTTGTAAGTGTATTTTTGGGGGTCTGAAATGGACTAACCTACTTGACATTATTCCTTAAGGGAGAAAATTCGTTCGGTAATGGCACTTGAGCAGGCTTCTGGAATGAATTATGCTCATTACTTGGGGGTCCACTGTATACACACATAGTCACTGGACACGTGCCTAGAACTGCTATTAGCTTCTGGAAACTGGTTGTTGTGTCTGGGTCATCCTTCCTTCCTTCCTACATTCCTTCTTACCTTCTTTCCTACATTCCTTCCTTCCTTTCATCTCGTCCTTTCTTTCTTCCTTCCTTCTGGTTTCTATATATACGCATATATAATCACTGGACACTTCATGGAACTGCTATTAGCTTCTGGAAGCTGGTTGTTGTTTCTCGGTCATGATTCCTTCCTTCCTACATTCCTTCTTACCTTCCTTCCTTCCTACCTTCCTCCTATGTTCCTTCCTTCCTGCCTTCCTTCCTGCCTTCCTTCCTACCTTCTTTCCTACCTACCTACCTTCCTTCCTACCTACATGCCTTCCTACATTCCTTCCTTCCTACATTCCTACCTACCTACCTTCCTTCCTACCTACATGCCTTCCTACATTCCTTCCTTCCTATATTCCTACCTACCTACCTTCCTTCCTTCCTTTCATCTCCTTCTTCCTTCCTTTCTTCCTTCTGGTTTCTATATATATGCAAATATGGTCACTGGACACTTCATAGAAATAGAACTGATATTAGCTTCTGGAAGCTGGTTGTTGTGAGTGTGTGGACTTATAAATATGCTGAGTCAGGGTGCGGCTGCTGTCAAAATGACATATTATACCATCACTCACCACCCTCACTGAGTGTCAACACCCATGGGGTTCCATGCTCTTCTTCCCCACAGTCCTTCCTACCTACTTACCTACTTACTTACCTACCTACTTACCTACCTACTTACCTACTTACCTACCTACTTACCTACTTAGTTATTTTCTTTCATTCTTTTTTCTTTCTTCCTTCTGGTATCCTGGGCATTGCTTTCGGTCACAAACTCCTCAAAATCATGAAATTCATCTTCACTGACGCTTCCATCTGTGTTAGAGCTATCACTTGGGAAGAGAAGAGTCCCAGATTCGCCCGGAGTGAGATATTTCTTACCGCTAGGCATGCTGAACAAGGACTACTGAAATGGCGTTCCCACAATGCACCACTTGCTGCCCAATTTTTTTTATACTGCGCACACTGACCACAGTCCCATTCTCTCACATGTGGGCCTACCAGCTTTCTCCCACTTGATTTGAGGCCTCTAGAATTTATGCGTATTAATACGTCGGAAACAGTGGCTCGTAAGACGTATATATATGATCGAAACAGTCAAAGGATTAATGAAAGAAAAAGGTTACAAAATTAAAAAAGAAATTCCTGTACCTTAGAGTATAAGCATGTGATAGTAAATTATACAAAGAAGAATGGGCACCTAGTAGCTGAATGTATGTGTACTTACGTAATATAGAGTAAAATGATCCATGAAACGGAGAAGCAAGAGGACTGATCGAAGACAGCTGGAAAACAAAAACTAAATTATCTTTGTTGGCTGAGGCAAAAGTGGCCACAATGTAGAGGAACTGACAATCTGAATAGTAGATTCAAGAAGAACTTGGAGATTGCTGTACTGGTTTTGCAAATATTAACCACAGGGCAAGAAGAGCATCAGTTGGAAGAGGATTCACTAATTTTATTGGAATCATAACTCATGAAAAGTCACATTATAAGTATGCTTTTCACACAGAAACAAGCATAACATATTCCAGACAAATACATTACATTGGACTCTCCGTTTTCGTGATTAATCTGTTCCAGAGAGTCTGAAGAAAGCCGAAAATCACGAAAACTGAAATAATTTTCCCCATAAGAAATAATGTAAATCCAATTAATCCATTCCAGAGGGAAGCGAATTTATTGTTTGGAGACATGACAAAATGCTTCAATATCAACTCTACGGCTTATTTATCTATCACAATTTATCTAATATTACATAATAAACAATATTAATAACATAAAAATATTATATATACTCTAGAATAAATAAAATATGTCATTACATATGTGACGAGTGGTGGTGGTGTTGTTGTTGGGTTTGTCACGGCCACTGACAGCACGAGCCATATAGTGGTGGTGGCCACTAGTCACACTGAAACACCACTAGTCACACTGAAACAATGTACTTAATTTATAAATACAAAATATTTACACTTTAATTTATAAATAAGAAGTATTTACACTTTATAAATAAGAAACATTTACACTTACCTTGGAGGAGATGCTGGCAGAGGGCAGCGTATGTTGTCAGTGGCCCTATATACAGTGGTACCTCGACTTACGATATTAATCCGTCAGAGAGGGCATATCTTAAGGTGAAACAATCGTTACCCGAATCAATTTACCCCATAAGAAATAATGGAAATAAATTTAATCCGTCCAAGACTTCCAAAAGTAGTTAAATAAAATATTTTTTAGAACTTTTTGACATTAAATAATACACAATTTAATGAAGAATAACTAAATACACATGTAAATATTGTACAATAACATGTCACTTACATTTATTGAAGAGTTGTTGATGTGTGGAGGACGGGAGGAGGGAGAAGGTGGAGTAGTATGCTAGTGTTTGGAAGGGAATCCTTCCATTAACACTGCAGGTACCAAGTTCTTTTCTGGGGTTACTTCCCTTTTTCTTTGAATGCCACTAGGACCAGCTTGAGAGTCACTGGACCTCTTTCTAACAATAAATCTGTCCAGGGAGCTCTGTGTCTGGCGATTCTTTAACACATCCCTGAAATGACACACCACTGTGTCATTGTACAGGTTGCCAGCACGGCCTGCAACAGCATGGTTAGGGTGATATTCATCCATAAAGCCTTGCACCCTGCTCCACATTCCACAAATCTCCTTAATCACTTTAAAAGGCACCTTCTTCCATCTCTGTTCCACCTCCTCCTCCTCTGAACCATTGTCCTGACCTCTGGTCTCTTGTTCCAGTTGCTCTTGAAGCTCTTGCAGATCTTCAGTGGTTAGCTCTTCCTTGTGCTCCTCCACCAACTGTTCCACATCCTCACCACTCACCTCTAACCCCATAGACTTGCCCAATTCCACAATTTCTTCCACAACAGGCTCAGGCTCAGGCTCAGGCTCAGGCTCAGGGTTCTGAGGCTCATCCCCAAAACTTTCAAAATCCCTCTCTAGGACACAGTCTGGCCACAATTTTCTCCAGGTAGAGTTCAAAGTCCTGGTAGTCACTCCCTCCCAAGCCTTACCTATAAGGTTTACACAATGCAGCATATGGAAATGGTTTTTCCAAAAGTCTCTTAGGGTTATATTCATGTCTGGTCACATCAAAGCACTTTTGAAACATTGCTTTGGTGTAGAGTTTTTTATAGTTGGAAATGACCTGCTGGTCCATGGGCTGGAAGAGAGGAGTGGTATTAGGGGGCAAGAACTTCACTTTGATGAATTTAAACTCCTCCACAATTTTCTCTACCAAGTTTGGAGGATGACAAGGAGCATTGTCCATTATCAGGAGGCACTTAAGTGGCAAATATTGTCCAATAGATATTTCTTCACACTGGGGCCAAACACGCCATTGAACCACTCTAAGAAAATGTCCTTTGTGACCCATGCCTTTCTGTTAGATTTCCACATCACACAGAAGTTAGACTTGCTGACACCGCATCTGCCAAACACTCGGGGATTTTCAAAAAGATACACCAGTAAAGGCTTCACTTTGCAATCACCACTGGCATTAGCACAAAGCATCAAAGTTAGCCTGTCTTTCATAGGCTTATGTCCTGGCTGTGCCTTTTCTTCCTGAGTAATGAAGGTCCTGTTGGGCATTTTCTTCCAAAACAGGCCTGTTTCATCACAATTAAACACTTGTTGGGGTAGGAATTGTTCAGCCTCTATGTACTCCTGGAATTCAGGCACATATTTTTCAGTCGCAATTTTGTCAGAACTGGCTGCCTCACCATGCCTCACAACACTATGTATGCCACTTCGATTCTTAAATTTGTGAAACCAGCTTCTGCTGGCTTTTAATTCGCTCACTTCAGCACTCGTTGCAGGCATTTTCTTAACAAGATCATCATGCAACTGCCTTGCTTTTTCACATATTATTGCCTCCGAAACAGTATCTCCTGCTAACTGTTTCTCGTTGATCCACACCAACAACAACCTTTCCACATCTTCCAGCACTTGTGGTCTGTGTTTTGTGATCACAGATGAACCTTTTGCAACAACAGCTTCCTTGATTTTACGTGAATTTTTCTTGGCCACAATGGTAGCGCTGGTAGAAAAGTTTTTACCATACAGCCTGGCCAGCTCATTGATACGCACTCCACTTTCATATTTTTCTATTATCTCCTTCTTCAGTTCTATCGTACATGTATTTCTGTTCCTCTTTGCCACAGGCTTACCACTAGGATCTTTCCTTGGACCCATGGTAGCTTATTTAGCAGTTGCAAGCACTAAAAACAGTGGAATAATGACAATATACTGTTATGAATGCGTGGGTGTGGGTGGGTGGTCGCTCTCGCTTGTAAACAATAGCACACTGACGCTCCCTGGAGTGCGCGCTCAGCTGGGCGCCACGCGGACACGTCCGGTACGAATGTCGTTACGCGAAGCAAACATCGTTACTCGCAATCATTTTTTTTACGTTATAAATATCGTTACTCGAAAATATCGTAAGCTGACAGCATCGTAACACGAGGTATGACTGTACGTAGTACAAATTGAAATTATCTTATATGAAAATAATATTGAGCAATTTTGAATGTAGTTTACAGTTATGAGTATTTAGTTTAGGTTGAATAGGTGGTTCTTGAGAAGAGTCTTTAATTGATTTTCATATTTTCATATAGAATTTTTACATAGGTTGATATGGTTTTGGGGTATATCAAAAAGTGATCTGTGTCTTGTGTTGTGGCCATGGGTCCTATTAAAGTTGGTGAGGAGAATTTTGAGCGGAGGGTTAATATTTGAGTGTAGAGTTTTATGTAAGTAGTAGGCACAAGAGTAAGTGTGAATGTTCTTTACGGTGAGTAGTTTAAGGCTTTTGAATATTGGTGGAGTATGCTGTCTAGAGTGGGAATTTGTTATCATTCTAACTGCAGCCTTTTGCTTGGTTATGAGTGGTCTTAAGTGATTTGATGTTGTAGATCCCCATGCACAGATTCCATAGGTGAGATAAGGGTTGATAAGTGAATGATATAGCCCAAGGAGACCTGATTGAGCCACATAATAGCGTATCTTTGATAAAATGCCTACTGTCTTTGAGATTTTCTTGGAAATTTGTTGTATGTGTGTTTGGAATTTAAGGCCACTGTCAAGGTGAAGTCCTAGGAATTTACCCTCTGTGAGTCTTGTGATGGGCGAACCATTGAGCGTTATGTTAAGTGGATCATTTGTGGCTTTGTGTCCAAACTGAATGAAGTAGGTCTTGTCAGTATTGAGAGTAAGCTTGTTAGTTATCATCCATGTAGATATTTTCTGTAATTCAGCATTAACAGTGTTGGCCAGTATGACTGGATTTGGGTGAGAGAAGACATATGTTGTGTCATCTGCAAATAATATGGGTTTGAGTAGCTATGATGCATTCGGTAGGTCATTTATGTAAATGAGGAATAGGAGCAGCCCCAGGGCACTTCCTTGAGGGACTCCGACTGTAATTTGTTGTGTGGAAGAGTTTCCTCCATTTGTGTACACGTATTGGCTTCTGTTGCTGAGGTATGACTTTATGTAGTTGAGTGGGTGCCCTCTAATACCATAATGTGTTAATTTGGTGAGTAGTAAATCATGGTCGACTGTATCAAAAGCTTTGCGTGGGTGTGGGTGGGTGGTCGCTCTCGCTTGTAAACAATAGCACACTGACGCTCCCTGGAGTGCGCGCTCAGCTGGGCGCCACGCGGACACGTCCGGTACGAATGTCGTTACGCGAAGCAAACATCGTTACTCGCAATCATTTTTTTTACGTTATAAATATCGTTACATGTGTATAATAGCATCGTTGGTGCTCTTGCTGGTCATGAAACCAAATATGCCATGTTATATATTATAATGTATAAACCACCTAATATAAAGAAATCCATCCTCATGTACCCTTGTGCTCTTTGTAACTCATCTAATGACCATATAAAACTATTATTGCAAAACAAATTATTGATTTAATTTGTTTAATCTGATTTCATAATTCTAGTATGTAGACATATAAAACTGTAAATGATCCAAAAATGTCATGCTCAATTTATGTTCAAATTTCATAGCTTAAATGCTCAACTATACTTATATTGTAAACTGTCTACTATAATTTTTACCTTTTAGCCTCAAAATCCCTTACTTAATTGCTCAATGAGAAATAGTTTACCAAATATAATATAGTACAAATGTTGAAACTTATACCTCATGTATCCTTATGTACCCTTGTGCTCCTTGTAACTCATCTAATGACCATATAAATTGTTATTGCAAAACATATTGTTTAATCTAGAACAACTAAGCAACACCCACACCCAGTCTGTAGACACCATCAACACTCTGAAAGATCAAGTCACCCAGCTGAACAAGAACATCAT